>JBAMHV010000006.1:5030795-5050154 GCA_037177535.1 Pseudomugil gertrudae | reverse complement strand
ATATATGTTATGTTATGTTTATGTTTAGTCTTTAACCCCACTGAGAATATTTTAAAAGTACAAAAGAAGACTTTAAGTAAAACTACTCAAACATTGAAAAAGTCCAATTGATTCAAGAAAACTTTGCATAATAAATCTGAAGGCATCACTTTTGCACCAGATTTTATTAAACTTCACCACGTTTTTCTCATCTAAAGAACATCCTGCTGCTTTGCATTATTTCATGCCTGGTGGCTACTGTTTGCATCCAATTTGCTAAGTTCATCAGGACTTGTGCCAGACTTGTTAAATAGGGCACTGCTGGGAACTACTAAAATATTTACAAGATGATAAAAATTTGTGGTTTGATCAATTTAGTCTGTTTTATAGCTAGTTTTTGGATTAGTGCTACAGACATATGAGTCAGAACTGATTAATTGGAATGCTACTTGGTATGTATTGAGAAATAACGCTGATGGTTTTTAAACAAATAATGTACTAAGATTTAATACTGTTTCAGAGCTACAAATGCATAATTTCAAATGAATTATTAATTATTATCTCAAAAATTAGGCAGGCCTGAAAGTTTTTTGCTTGATGCCATTTTCATCTTTCACCATTTACGTCTACTGTAGACATAAGAGACATAGTTTGAGACATAATGTGTTTAAGTATCAGTGTCAAATTTTCAAACATAGCCCTAAAACTGTTGTGTAACAATCCAAAAAACAATAAAAAAAGAAAAACACAGACTCTTTGTATTAGAGCAGTCAACATTTATATCATAATTAACATTTTTTAACATTTTTGCACATAAATAACTATGTAAACCAGAATGTAAACAGAGACAGTTCTTTAGGAGATTCTCCTCTGAAGTTAAAGCTCCGACCACAGAAAAAGACGCTTTGGTTGAACATTAAAAGCTAATCAGAGGAGACATGTAGACCTTCAGAAATCAGGCTTTTTAAGAACAACTGCTACAGAAACTAAGAGTAGCTGTTGTAATAATAAGTTGGTTCTTAATGCAATTTTGACCAGTTTAGATATTGTTTACAGTGTAAGTGGAACAAGCATCGACAACAAAGACATAAAATAAGAGGAAGGGGCCAGTGCATACAGGAGGGCCGAGGTGCTTGGATGTTCTTTACAAGGCAGCGGACGAGTTAGGCTAAAGAAGGGGCCACAGTTTTATAACAAAAATATTAACAAATAACAACAAAATTTAAAAAAACATACAAAAAGGGAGACCACAGCTAATAGGGCGAACACTTAATCATATACACAAAGTACGTCTTCCCTTCTTCAGCAACTTGATTCCTCAAGTCCTTCTCCCCTCAATCAGATTTGAACTTTTTTGGTGTGCATTTAAAATTAAAGCCAAGTGACCTTTGGTTTCTAGCATCTTGTGTTGATCCCTTTATCTATTCACATCACCTGATGGGTGCTAATTGTGTTGAAAAAAGACTAAAAAAACAAGAGGAGGGAGGAGGTGGGAAGGAAGATGGGAAGGGAGGCAGGCTCACCAGCCTCCAGAGTCCGTTATGTGCTACATGTTGAGCGGGCTGAGTCGCTCCTTTGGACCACAGGAAGAGCTGCTCTCCAGTTCAGTTTGGTTTTGTCTTCTTCAAGTAGCAAAACACTTAAATAAATATAAAAATCCCACCTTCAGCTGTCCCATTAAACCCACACACGCACACACGCACAAAAACACATACCCATTTCACATCCACACTGAGGTAACTGTTGTGAAAAGTATACAAAAGAAAAAAATGCCCTTTTTGTTTCATTTAAATTAAAAAGGCATCAGAAAAGGACACAAACATGCTTTAGGGAAGCTTTTCAGGAGGGCTGAAATAAAGCTCTTCTCTCTAAATTAACAAACGTATGTGCCGTACTTTGGCTTTTTCTACTCTTTCAACATGCTACTTTGGTTTTTACATTTTAAATAAGGAAAACCCTGAAAAGTGTACATCTCTGCTTCAATTGGTCAGAGGTCACAGGACAATTATGGGCATAGAAAGGGACTATCTACAGAGAAATGGCCATAGAGAAAACAGAATTACAATAACTGAAACATTTACATACAATGTTTTCACCTCATCAGTGTAACTATCCCTTCCACTTATTGCTTTTAAAGACAACAAATAAAAATATAATAAATTATACAACAACTAAATAAATCAAAAAACATTTAAAAGGAGGCAAAAACAATTGACATTAATGATAATTATATTAATTACAGTTAGATGATTGTCTAAGAATAATAGGACAGTGTCTCTTGCAGCCCTGAGTATGCGAGTCCCTGATAGGTTAAAAACCTGGTGTGGTCATGATGTCACTTGTGTTGACAATCAGATACATAATTATTTATTTACAGCTGTTGCTCCTGGCAACAAGTCACCATGGATGTCTCTTGTGCCTAAAATGTCATTTAAGAACTATCTTCTGATTCCTGCTTGACAGTAATGTTAGCAGGAAGTGGTGGGATGGAGCTGCTGTGCCGTACTTTGATGACCGAAGTCTCACTCAGGGACTCGTACGCACCATAGCCTGCAGACAGAAGTTCAGTGGGACTGCCCTTGTGGTGGGGATGGAAGTGGGGGGACTTAAGATCAGCCTCCTGCCACAGCATACCCAACACCTGCTTCTCCAACATGGCGTCCATTTCCACCCCTCCCTGCAACTGCTCCAGCCGCTCTGCGTGCTCGCTAACATCAAAACGCTCAATCTCCTCATTGGCCCGGTGGATCTCCTCCAAGGCAGCTTGGCTAGGAACTGACGGACTACCAGAGCTGGAGTTTGCTGCCAAGCAATAGCCCTTGAGGTGAAGTCGCAGGCTGCACAGGTGGATGTAGTGGCGATGGCAGTGGGGACATTTATGTGGACGCTCCCGGGAATGCAGGCGCTTGTGCAGTTTGAGATGGACAAACTGGGTGAACTTAGCGGGGCAGAGTTTGCAGTGGTAGGGCTTCTCTCCTGAGTGGAGGCGCAAGTGAGTTTTTAGGTTGCTGGTGCTGCTGAAGCGCTTGTGACAAACCTGAAAAAGGAGGTAAAAAAAGGTTATGTCGGGAACGCCATAAAACCAAAAGCTCAGCATTAAATTTCAACTATAATGGTCTAATTGTCTAGGACATCAGTTTATCTTCAACATTGTTTCTTACCTGACATTCATGTGGTTTCTCTCCAGTATGGACCAGGTAGTGTTTTTGCAGGTGAGCAAGTTGAGTGAAGCCTTTGTTACATGTTTGACATTTGAAGGGTCTCTCTCCGCTGTGCACGCGAAGATGAACCTGCATGCCAAAAACAAAATGCCAGAGAAGAGAAAATTAGGTGTATTCAGATTGTAAACAATGTCCTTTCAGTGTGAAAACATCTGGTAACACTCCTTTAACTGCCATAAACCTGCTCTGGTGCCTACTGATTGGACTGCAATCCTCACAGAGCAAAGGAATGATAGCAGTAAAGTACTAACTCAGACAAGCAGACATGATGTTAGTGGGCAAAGGCTTAAAAACTCTCAAGTCTCACCTTCAGGTTTGACAGCTGCCCAAAGGTCTTCTTGCAAACATTGCACTCGTATTTGATTTTGCCATTCTGCTTTTTCAGAGGGTAAGGCAGCGCCTTGTAGCCCACCGAGCCAGCGCCCCGCTTCACTTTGGTCAGGTTGATAGCCTCTTCATCGGAACGATGTTCGCTGGTGTTGCCCAGCAGGGCTGAGGTAGGCTTAGTGGGCACCTGCTCACTTGGAGGTGCTGTGCCTGCAGTTGGGGAACCACTGGAGGGAACGTGGGCTGGTCCATGTGGGTTAGGGGTCCTGGGATAAGGGTTGTGAGGCCCTGTTTTGTCTCTCAAAGAAGTTGCAGCTGAGAAGGCACTGTTATGCCCAGGGAGGAGGAACTCTCTGTGAGCAGAGATGGAGGAGGGGTGCACAGGTTCAGGTATTAGGAAACGCCTCCCTGCAGCATCAGAAGGTAGGAGGGGGACTGGGGGGTGCAATAGGTTGCTGTAGAGAGGGTACATCCTTGGTACTATCCCTCCTAATGTTGGGATGCCACCACCACCAGGGAGAGGGTAGTGATGGGGTAGAAGGTAACGTGAGTAAGAGGTCCCTGGTGGGTAGAATGGTGAAGAGAGCGGTGCAGATGGTGGGGAGTAACCAGGGTATGAACCCAGTCCAGTGGAGTAGAAAGAAGCTGGGGATGGTGCCGCACCTGACGGGCTCCCATGAGGGCTGCTGTCTGGGCTGCTCCTTGCAGATGGGCTCGGTGTGGCTGATGACTGATTACCAGGTGAATGAGTTGAGGAGTAACCAAGCTGGCTGGATTTGTGGCGAAGGAAGTCTTCAGAGATGTGAGAGTGGGACATGAAAGTTGGATAGAGAGCGCAGGGATACAGGAGTCGCTCTGGGCTGTCAGCACAACGTGGGCGGGTGGGAAATGGCCGGCTGGGCTCCCTTTTAGTAGACATGGAGGGTGAGCTGCTGTTAGTGCCACTCAGAATGGAAAGGACGCTGTGCTCTCTTTTGGGCTGGATGGGGGTCACTGCTACTGGAGAGGGACTTGATGCTTCCACTGTGTGCTCCTCGCTGCTCACTTGCTGCTGCTTAACTTCCAAGAGTGACTGTTCTGAAGAGACACAGAAAATCAAAAAGGTCAGTAAGAGTTCATCGAATATAATTTTATTGTTTCTATAGAAACCATAGATTTGATACTTAAAATGATGGAAAAAATAAACACTAAAGAATCCTTCAAAATCATAGGTTTACAATCTTACTGTTAAGGAACACCGTAAGTAACTCAGTGGGCCAATTAGGGTGACAGAATTGACAAACGAGGTTGAGGAGCAGGAGAAGGGGTAAAAGACAGGATGTGAGGCGTGACATCTGCCTTTGGGCATTATGTGTGGTGCGTTTAGTGTGTGTGTGCCTATAAAATCAAGATAAAATCTGATTGGTGGCAGGCAGACAGACAGGACTGATGGAGAGTTTCCTGCTAGAGCTATCCTAAGAAAAAGCTTGGCCTCCACCTGCCCTCCGCAAACACACACAAACACACCCACATCATACGACAAAGTACACACACAGAGGCGCCTGCAAACAAAGGCCTCTGTCGGACTTGTTGACTCTCCCACTTTTGAACAACTCGAACACTTCTGATCAAGCTCCCACTCTCCAGGTTTTCCTGACCATTTGTGACTGTTTCCAGGTTGAAGGTTAAATTAGAGAGCTTCCTCCTGAGTCACTCACACCTTCAGCCTTCTCTCCATGATGAAAGAGTGGATTAGGGGCAGAACCCACTCACACACATTCCCAAAGCCCTGGGATGTCAGTTAGCGGCACATCTTGGCTGTTAAATGGCCACAGACGGGCCTTAAAATGCAGCCGTCTATTATCTATAAGCTCATTTACGGGCCAGTCAAGTCTTTACCACGAGGTCGCCCAGAGGGGAGTATGTGTGTGTGCGAGAGATGGAAGTTGTCAAAGTTAATCCTAAGTGCCAGCACTGGTGAAATTCACTTTGCCCCCCCAAAAGAAATATCCCCTCACAGACACACAGCTAGTGACCTTTTTGTCAGTAGTATAGCGGCAGTGTGTAAACATTGGGGTTATCAGTTAGTCTTCCTTTTCCTCCTCTTCCTCCTCCTTCCATCCCTCTTTTAGAAAACAAACAGGGCGGCCATATTGGAGATATCAATCTGTCAACACGGCCCTTCTGCCAGGAAGTTCAAGTAGTCAACCGAGGGGGTAGGAGGCACAAATCTACCTCCCCTGCTTCCCCTCCACCTTTTTTCTGGTCTTTTTAAGTGGGAAATATATCAGCGAGATTGGCTGATTCACTAGTGTGTGTATGCACACGCGCGCACACACTTGCACAATATATGTGTTACATGTGCCTAAGATGAAAAGAAGAGTGTAAATGTGTTGGCATGTCACCCTTATGACTGTGTACGCATGTGTGTGGGAAGAGAGTGTTTAAACATGCACACACGTGGATGACAGGTGCTCTCAAGTGCTAACTCTTGAAGAATGCTAAACGGCTTGAACAAAAAGAGTGCGCAAGAAGATAAAGGAGAAAGTGAAGGAGTGAGATAGCAATGCATCATCCGTCACTTTGCTCACACACACATAGACTTACATACGTCTGGTTTTGAAATGACTATGCTGGAAAGAGCTGAAACCAGTCAGAAAAACACAATCTCCACAGGAATACATAGCAGGATGTGGTTTTGGACCAGAAACTCTGGCGGCCCCTTCAGGACCTTAAGTGTAACTTTACACTGACTCAGGTGAGATGTGTAATTTGAGATTTCTGATAATGCACTGAAATACAGACCAAACTAAATATAAATGACCAAATTGTTAATATATAATAAGCTGCTGCCTTTTTAGTGACACGGACAGCTAAAGACATTTATATTGTAGCTAACTAGCCATTCGGTGGAGATACATCCATTCCTCATCAAACAGCAAAACATTTAGGTAAAATTTGAGCTAAAACACAGACTAACTAACCAGCTTAAACAGGAGAAGGCTGCTTGCTTCAGATCACTACCACTTCCTGCGTTTTTACCTTTTGCCCTTTTAACTGAGTTTCAGTTTAACATTAATTAGTCAAAAAGACTCTGGCTTGTCTTGGTTTTACTCAAGGAGGGCCATCGCTCCTTTCTAGAGCTATGCTCTGGTTGTACTCATGTACTCATTTTAGGAAGCCCATCGGACTGAAAAGTTAGCTTGAGAAAAAACTGTTTTAAAGTCACTGGAAGGTCAGGAAGATACTGCGTGGCTCAAATGACTGAGGAGGCTAATTAAAGACAACACATTTCCACATATAGCATATTCACAATGTGTTGAGATGGCTCGGGGGGAGTCGTGAGCATTTTCCCCTCAGAAGTGGAGTCACTCTGGCTGGGTTTGCTGGTTCTTCTACCACCTTAAGACTGCTATTAGCCAGCAGTCACACCTGGAAACCGCTCAGCTCCCACTCACTATCTTTGTTTTCTTCTCTGCTCGCTGTGCCTTTGATCAGTTAAGCAAGGGAACCTCATGTAGTGATAACATTCCCCCAAAAGAATACTCGTACTTGCTTGTGTGTGCATATCATGCATTTCTTAGAGCACTGACATTAACTTTTGGCTATCTTTGTCATAAAAAGGTCAATGTAGCAGAGCTGAGCAAACACACTCTGCCTCTGCTCCTTTTATTGATGCTGAGTAAGGTTGTGTGTGTGCAAGCTTTTATGTTAAAAGTGGGTCTTTAAGTGTGTAAGACTGTGGCATTAGGGGCCATATCCCCCTGTGTGTAATTACACTGTCACTGGCACACACACACACACACAAAAATACAACGATGGCACAGACAAAGATGAAAGGTTGTTGGTCTTGTACTCTTGTGTGTGTGTGTGTGTGTGTGAGAGAGAGAGATAATGACAGGCTAACGTTGCGAGAGGAAGGAGACATCTACACTCAAAAGCACTGTTAGGCTTTAAAAGCGGAGACAGGACATACTGAAGACAAACACACATACGTTATTTTTTAATGTAAGCTGGTCACTGCTTTGGACTTTATTGAATCTATTCATACTTCTACTGTCTGTGTTTTTTATATGAATGTCCTCTGAATGTTTTGAGTCATCCTTGTTGCTTATGAATAGATTTAAAGCAGATTTGACAAACTTACTGAGTTTCTGCATCATCAGCTCTCCTGATGGTGGGTACCGCAGGCGTCGGGCGAAGTCGTGGCAGTACCACACGAGCAGCTCGGCACCAGCTGGGACGGGCTTCACAGTGTAGAAATAAATCTCCATGTCCTTCTGACAGGCCGCCAGGTTCTGCTCTGCTGCTGAGTGGGCCGGGTTGACGTATCGCATCCAATTAGAGCGGGTTTCATCCAGGCCGTCGACAAAGTGGTCAAACTCCTCGTTCTTGTAGATCTGGAACAAGAGGATGAACATTTTTTTAAAATAATGTCTATAGAAGAAAATGAATAAACATAGTCCAAAGTCGGTATGTCAAAAATGTATAAATAAACATGTTAACAAAAGTAAAGCACATTAAAACAGCAGGATCTAAAACACAACTGCCCAAAAATAAAAATTTAAATAATACATTTATATAAAATTTTCTTAACAAATGTTGCAAAAACTTCACACAGTAGTATATTAAATTACTAGAAACAAGTATTAACAATATAAATAAAGAATAAAATATAACATTGAGAAATAAATCAGAAGTAAGATCACTGATAAATGTTTTTAAAAGAGCACATTCACTCTGTAATAAAAAATATGCTGTTAAATTAATACAGTTTTTTACCAAATGACCACAAATAACTTACTAAATAACAAATGAAGTCCGAAAATAACTTAATCAGAAATAACTGCTATTTATTAATTCCAAACACATGTTCTTCCAAACATTTTGACTTTGTAAATCTCCTCCTTTTTTCAGATTTCTTACCATGTTCCTCTTCTCAATATCTTCATCATAAGTCGAACAAAGACAGAAAAAAGGCAGACAGAGAGTCTGTCACAGAGGAGATCCTCTTTTATATTTAAAAGGGAAAGGAAGGACCAAGTCATTTTTTACCTCTCCACCCCCTCGCTCTCTTAGTCTCTCTTTCGTTTTTCCTCTGTCTTTGTCTCTCATGTCTCTTGTCTCACTACGTGTGAGAAAGTGAGATATGAGCATGAATGGAACACCTTCATGAGTTAGTGTCTGCCTGTGGTTACTCTTTCTTTTTGGGCAAGTCAAACCCAGTACACACACACAGTGTGTAGGCAGTGGTCAGGTAGGTGGTGCGTGAGTGTGTGTAGTCTTACTGTCAGTTACCGGTAGTGACGGTGCGTCTTCTGTTTTACTGTGTGCATGTGTGTGCGAACTTACAGGAACTTAAGTGTGATATGTTATTTGTGTGAAGATGACATCACATCCCCATCTCTTTTCCTTGTACACACACATACACACTCTCGCACAGAAAAACAGCGAGCCCAGCTTCCTGTTCCACTGACTGACTTTAGACGCGAGTGACGTCACAGGAAGGGGTCCCTCCGGCTTCTGAGGAAGTGTGCACCTCTTTGTGTGTGTGTGTTTTGATTTTTTTTTCCAAGATGTGTACTTACCCTCCAAAAGAATGTGCGATTTGCGTTTTTGGGGACGCTCTCGGCCGTGTAGATCTCGCCCACCAGAGGGCCGAAACGAGTTCCTTTGGGGATGTACTCCTTGCTGCACACGCCGACCACCTGCACCAAGACACACACACACACAGACAGGTTAAACAGTTTCCAGCAAGGATGACATCACAATGTAGATTTGTCATTTGACTGTATCTCTTTTGCACATCCATCAACGTCAGTTCTCATTAGGTGTTACTTCAAATACAGATGTACACTCTCAACAGGCTGCCAACAAAGACGTTGATTAATGCACGAGCTAAACGCATCAGTTCTTCTCAAGCTGTGTTTTTTTTTATTCCTGCTGGTGTTGCTGAAGACAAACTAAATCTATGCTCTTTCAAATTTCTCTCTCTTGTCACACCTTCACCGTTGCCACATCAAACCAAAACCACTGCCACTTCAGACGCTTTGGGGAGAGGGGGTGGCCTCCAGAAACTCAAGAGAGAAAATCTTTTGTCTCTTCTTTTCGTTCTCGTGTGAATCAATCGGTGAACAAGCGGAGGAAAGAAGCAAAGGAAGGGGAGAAAAGTGTGGGATTATCTGGTGACTAGACGCCAGGCTCCAGCTATGGATGGAAGAGAACCTCACTCACACACATGTTCGTCGTGCTAAACCCATGCAAACAGAAGTCATTCCCAAACCCCCTTGTTCCCCAGTGAAGTGGAAATCCCCCTTTCCTCTTTTCCCTGCTTAGAACCAGACTTGAGGGTGTGTTTGTGCCTGTGCACATGCTTTTTTTCTTTTATTTGTACTGTTATCCCTCTCTCTGTGAAACAAAACTTAGTTTTCTTTGATCAGCTTTTTCCTTTTTCCTCCCCTAAACACAATAAATATTAGCTGATCACTAATCAGCTTGCAAACACCACACCATCACTCTGCCTCTTACGTCAGTTTCCTATTGACAAGCCTCTGATGAGAAAATCTATGTGATCAAGCTCCTGTACTGACAAATTCACAGTGTTAAAAAGGACAAATAAATTGTGACCTTTTGGCCTGCGGTCATGCATTTTGTTTTTCTGCACACAGACCTGGAAAAGTACCGAATGCAGGAGATGCAAAGTGGCTTTTTGCACCTCCAGACCATGAATTATACTGCTCGTGCTCCTTTTACTGACAGTAAAACAGCATCTCATTAAAGCTGTGGAAAAACCTTTATCCAAATGCAAATGTGCACTCTTTGTTTTTTCTTTATCACATTACCAAAGTGTGATTTTGATTCTTTACACTATCTTGCTGTTATCCAACCACTCTTTCAACCTTTGACATTTTGACTTTTTCACATCCACTTTGATCAATCACCAAAGCATTATTCTTTTACATCATGATTGGGTGATTTGGAGTTTAAAAGACTTAGTTTGTCAGTTTTTTTTCCTTTCTAATTGAATAAAAGAAAGAAAAATAGATTAAAATTTAAGACACTTCATGCTTTTTATCAGTAATTTAGGAGTGAAACACTGTTTTAATGAAACAGTCATTTATAACTATGCAGATTGAGTTTTTATCTCTGTTAAGGTGCTGTAGTGCGCCCCCTGCCTGCTGAGTTGAGTATTTCAGCTATGACATATACTGTAGTTCGCATATGGGACACTTGGGACTAACCCATCATCATTTTCTCAGATGATGAATGAGTTTTCATGGATGAATTAGAGCTGATGAAATGCTATTGTAGACATGTTTGTGTATAAATTCAGCATCTGGCATTACAAGCACACTCACATTCCTTAGTGTGTGAAATTTTCAGTGAGACATGAACCCCTACTTTATTACATGATCCACATCTGACTCACTCATTGTGACTAGAGAGAAAGTTTTCCTGTCTCCTTGTGTGTCTCTGTGCGAGTGTGTGTGTGTGTGTGCATGCAACGCTGACCTCCTTGCTTCCAGCCAGGTGCTTGAAGGCCAGATTTCTTGGCAGAGACGCCTCGGCTCTGGTAGTTGTCGTCATCGTGGCATCACTGTCTGACGCCGCCTCCCACAGTGTGTCTTTGACAATGTATGTGCACTTCTCTTCAAACTCGGCCTCTGTCCATTGGGCCATGTCTGCCTCTTCCATCTCGACATCGACGTCCGTATCGGTCATCGTCTCAGCTTCATCTGAGCCACTGCTGGTGGCTGTGGAGGCCATCTTGGCGCTGTGGTGTGTATTGTCCTGTTCCATGGTGTGCGCCCCCTCACTGGTCAACATGGCCGAGCTATGAGAGGTCGCCTAGTTGAGTCAGGTAGGGAAAGACAGAAAAAAAAAGTTTTACACTTTCTGATGTGTGTTGTGTAAACATTTACAGCATGAAGATGACTTTAAATGGAAAGAAAAAAGCAAAAAAGAGCATAATGAGGGTGGTTGAAAGGAAAAATGCAAACAGGGAAGAAAAGAAAAAGTATGATAGAAAAGACGGAAAACAAAATGTAATAAGAAAAAGTTTGAAAAATAAAAGACGCAAGAAAACAAAGGACGAGTGGTGGAAAAAAGCCAAGAAGTAAGAAAAAAGATCAGAGTTAGAAAATATAAAACTGAGATGAGAAAAGAACCAAATGACGGGAGGAAGATGTGTAATTATAATGTGTGGTGACTCAGTGAGGAAGGAGGGAGAGGGAGAGGAGAAGGGGTCGGGGTGGGGTCTGAGTAATGCTAGAGTCACACAAACATACACATGCATGCATGCGCACACAAATGCACATGGTCACAAAGGACGCGACAGGAAACTTGGTCACTCATGTAGACTGAATGTTCACTAATTTGGAAAACAATCAGCGGAGTCGTTCATTCATGATTTCAGTCAAAGTCGAGCCTGGAAAAGTTTCAAAACTATATTAAATAATCCCCATTCTCTGAATCATAAAGGTGATGTGTAAGCGTTATCTTTTCATAAGGACATTATAATGTAAAATGGATTAAGCTGCGATGGGAGCTTCAATTAAACAAATAGAAATAATTCAGGAAATGAGAAATTAAACTAATTTTACTTACACATTCGTCAGTGAAATCAAAGCACATTTCGAAGAGTTAAAATTAAATTAGAACATTTTTAAATAGTTGAAAATAACAAAAACTTCGGTTAATATTTCTCTCTTTGGGTATTTGTAATAACAAAGATTTAATTCAACATTTTTTCTTTTTCTACATCTGATCTTCTTTTTCTTTTTCTCACACTTTTTTTGCCATTCACATCATATGTAAGTATTATTTAAATTGAAAAAAAAAACAGTGTGAATTTATTTAGACAATACAAATGTAATATTTCCCACGTTTCCTCCCTCTATCCCCCCCTTCGTCCCCGTCTCTCCCTGGGGTTGAACACAGAGGAAGGAAATGCTGTCTGTGTCTGAATGAAGCTAAAATTGGAAGCAGAGTGGCAAAGCAGCGGAACCGGCAAATCATCCCAATTCCCTGCGTGTGTTTGTGCTTATGTGTGTGTGTGTGTGTGTGTGTATGTTGATAATGAACTGGGGGGAGAGATGAGGAAGGGAGAGTCAAAACTTTTCCATTTGGGGGGGCCACTGCAGCGCAAACAAAACTTCAAACGTGATCCCACCCAAGACAATCCCACACACACGCAGATGCAGACACATATCCACACAGGGGCAAATATATTGTCCCACAACGGAAAGCTGCTGGTTTTTACTGGCCAAAATCTTCACTTTATTCTGAAGTTGCAAGAAAGAAAAACATTTTTTCACTTCCAGTCCAATAAGATTTTCTCTTTAAAAAAAATCAAACCAAGTCTGGTTACTGACAAGGAGTGATTTTAAAGATAACATGAAAACCACATGTTGACAAAAGAGTCATCATAAACTTTAAGGAACATGAATTAAAGAATTTTAAATTTGCTTCTTATAGACCTGAAAAAATGCACTCATCAAAACTTACTTAAAAGTTGATGAAAGTTGCTCCACATTGTCTACATGCTGACATTAAGAGCAAAAAGCAAAGCAAATAATCAAAATTGCATTCAAATCCAACAACTCCAAAAATGTTTTTTTTAAATCATCTGATTGCTAAACCTGAATTTCCAGCACAAACACATGACTTTTGACAATCAGCGGCTGGCAAAACGCTTTCTGCTCCATTTGCCATTTAAATGAAGCACATTAAACAGTGATCGCATATGTAAATGTTTCTCAATATTTCTGCTCTCAGCAAAACGCCTCTTTGCATAACAGCTGCAACATTGAAAACTAATAGTGAAACCACGAACCAAGAAGCAATTTATCTTGCATGCATTTAGACCAACTGAAAACATTAAAGCTGACTTTGCACAGAGTCGGATGGATTTTAATTTTGAGTCCAAATCATCAAAAACTGAGAAAAAAGTACTCAAACTTACTTCTTCTGTTTGAAAATCATGTAGAAAGATTAAGAATCAGTAATATCACACTTTACGGGGAGAGAACAACTTATATTCAAGTATTATCATTGAAAATCTAAAAAATGTAAAAAGCCATAAAAGGGGTTTTAAATCCCAGATAAGATCCTGAGTAGATATGTGGTGGAGCGTGCCTCAAAGTGGCAACTAATGTAACCTAAACATGTGCAAAAATCCACTAAAAAAACACTAAGAAAAACATCTGACTAAGTTTGAGTTAGACTTCTACTTGCTGTTTGTGTCTGTTTTGTTTTCTGAAGCAAAATTGTGAAAGGTCAAACAGAAAAACCAGACGGATCTGATCTATTTCCATGATTTAGGAATAAACAACCAAAGGACAAGAAAGAAAAGATAAAATAAAGTTATTCGCTTTTCCATTCATTCAGTAAAACATGACAAGGTGCTGATCCCTACTTACCGTACAACTTTGTTCCCATCCACACATAGGGACGACCAGTCAGATCCTCCGTGTATATGAGTGAGGACGGAGTGTGAGTGGGACAGGTGCAGTTCTCCCCCCTGTGTCCTTCTGGCTCCAAGTGCTGATACTCCACACTGCCGTAACTGTTGTGTGTGAGCACTGAAGTGTGCGTGCGCGTGTGTGCAAGTGATCCACTTGGAGTCCTGTTTTCAAATGCCTGAAAAAATCAACATCTCTCAACTAAGTCTTCTCTCTTTCTCTCTCTCTCTCTCTCTCTGTTAGCCACACCTCATTCCCTCCTCTGGCCTCGCCCCCTCTTAGAGCAAACCCACACACAAACATCCACTTTTCTTAGGAAGGGGAAGCAGCAGGCGCTTTCACCTGAGGCCATGAGTTACACACACACACACACACACACACACACACCCACACACACACTGAAAACCCAGCTTTAGGTTTGCTTATAAGCAAAGATTTCTCAGAATGATAATATGAAAATGTGAGTGTGGTTGTAGGTCAGTGGAAATATCAGTTAGTAACTTTAAAAGGTAACCAACAGGAACAATATATGTACACACGTGTGTTGGGGGTGGGGGTATTGAGTCACCCTCACAAGATGTCCCTGTCAAGAAGACAGGACTTTATGCCTCCTCACCTCCTCTAGAGGGCAGGACTTATCTGTTACTTTTACAGAGGTATTAAAATGTGCTTTCTCGCTCGCCCTTTCGCTGTCACTGCCTTCTCTCTCACACAACATGCTCTTCCTCAGTTTTTTTACTTCTTTTTACTTGTCTTTCCTGTGTCTCTCTTTCCCCTCTGTTATGCCTTTCCCTTCCTTTTAAAATCAATGTTAATCTGATTAACTGGCACCGTTTCAAGGCAAATGTTATGAGTAAAACTAAGTTTGCAAATTGTGTTTGACCTTCATTTTTTTATGCCTATACTTCAATATTGCATTTACGTATTGTTTCTTTTACTTTTTAACCCTGTCTCAAATGTAATAAAAATAAAACCACAGAGACGGTGCTCTTTAAGTTAGTTGAAGAGTGATTTTTCTTGTGCATTTTTTTTAGTGCAGAGAGAAAGAAAGGCTTCACAGACCTAATGGGCTGATTTTTAGCAACGAGGGAAAAACAGCAAAAAGCCGAATAAATCTGCTGTATTAGAAATATAGTTGCATTTATAAATACAAATTATTTTATGTTTTTACAAAAAAGAACTTCAGAGTATTTGGAAAGTAGCTCTGCATATGTTTGGGTGTATTTTCTATGTCTGTTTTCTGTATTTTCTGTATGTTTCTATTGTTTTCATACACCGGAAAACACTTTGAATTACATTTTTGTATGAAGAGCACTTTATAAATAATATTTGATTTAATTTGATGTGATTTAAAAGCATTCATGCAGACATTTTCCCATCAACAACCTCATCATCGGGGCATGTTAGTGCAGTTTTTAGAGCTTTTTTGTTTTTTTCTCATTCTGGTTGTATTAACACACTGAATTTAAAATTCTGGTTTTATCGTATAAATGCACAATGTCTTTTCATTCAGTAACCCAGTCACATAATGATTGTTGAATCCCATTTAAGAGACACATAAGTTCATATTTGAAAGTTGGATATGTTGGGGTGGGGTGGGGGCAATAACTACATTTGGCCACTGATGTTTTACAGTAAGTTCATCCCAGTGTTTGGATTTAATCATTGTTTTCTTGCACTTTGGTTAATTTTAGGCATATATTACTACGTTACTCCCTTTAAGCCAGCATAATGCTTCATGTTTAAACAGATAATTTAAAATAAAAACATCCTTTTACTTGTTTACTGTAAAAGCCTCACCATCAAAATGTGCTGGAGTGAGCACATTAATCAATCCTTTTAGAGTCTATTACTATGAAAATGATGCTATGTGAGAGGAAAATAAATAATCAGAAATACAGAATATATAATGCTGATCCAGTGTTCTGGTTCTGTTTGTTAGCATTCATGCTCATTGTAAAGGAAACTTTATGTGTAATGGCCCCTAAAGAAACTTTTGGCATTCAAACTTATCCAATTTGCAAAAACACCATGCTTTCTCATTAAAACGGTACATTTTTCACGGTCGATTCACTCTGATCTTTTTAATTATACTTGTTGTGACACGAGCTGTCTGTTTTGGTGCTTCACAAGCATATGCATGTAAAACCTGGCTGTAAATAAAGATTGCCTGGTGAGTGAGCTTCTTTGCTTTACCCAATGCGTTGACACTTTGTCATCTTCATTATGAAAATAGGTCTTGTCCTTCTTGGCTGGAGCTGAGCATTACCCACTCTGTGTTCCATCAGCGAGTAGCAGAAACCAAAGTGCTGCTCGTTCTTGGAAGAATTCATCTCCGTCTTCCTGCATAAAAAAAGAAAAAACTTTCTGATAGCAGCTCAGATGGATACATCCATGCACGTATAAATGGACTCTTATTTGAATTGAGTGTGTTTTAAACTTGGTGTTGTGCTGCAGATGCATATAATATGATGGTATTCCATTCAGATTTCTGCCATGTTGGAAGAAAATAAAAACCCTTGGTGATTTTTGTCTTTTTTTAAATGAAGTAAATTGACCGGAGACCGCCATAAACTACGGCTTGTGTTTTTTATTCTTCATTGCTTCATTGTCTTCTTGCATTTTTCATCTCTTTCAAATCTTTTTCTGAACAGTCTGTTTGTGGCATGCAGAGAGAAAAATCAAAGCTCTTACCCTTTTATAACAAAAGCTGGCTCTTACTAACAGTGGAAATTCCCATCTAATTGTCCCCCTGACTCCCTTAATTTACCTCCTACTCACTCACCTCCACGCACTCCCCCTACTCTTCTCTTTGATTTCCACATTGTATTTACAAAAAAATGATTTTCCACCCTAACCCCTCTCCCTCTCTCTGCTTTTTCCACTACTTTTCTTTCACTCTTTTCCCTTCTTGACAAAAACAAATCGTTCTTGTTCGTCAACATTTTCATGTTTTCTTGCTGAAATAATTTATGTTTAATATGCCTCGTTTCCCTGTGAGATGATTCACATACGTCAACAAAACAATGGAAACAGTACTTAGAAGAAAATGAGAGCTTGACAAAAGGAGAAAAATAACCCCAGAGAGGGTGAATAAAATGCATTCTTAGATGTAAAAACGTTACCAGTGATCTGGGAGGGAAAATATTAAACATACAGCTATGTATGCATCAGACTGTCTAAAATACATCATGCAGCATCCTTTGAGAATCTGCGGCATCAGCCTTCAGAGAGCAGCCAGCAAATGTAAGTCTGTTTTTTTTTCTTTCTCTAATGAAGAATGATGATCAGGAAAAGAAAATAAGCAACAGGAAGAAGACAAAAAGACAGAGATACCGGACCTCTCTCTCTCTCTCTCTCTCTCTCTCTCTCTCTCTCTGGTGACAGAGGGTCTGACCACATCACTCGCTGCCTACTGCTTCCTGCCAACGGACGACCCCAATACACACACACACACACACACACACACACACACACACACACACACACACGCACACACACACAGCTGCAGATCTGTCCCACAGCTGTTGGACATGTTGATGCTCAAGTGATTTCTTCTTGTGCAAAACAACCAAAGATAGAAGGAAAGCACTTGGGAGGGACACGAAGCTGAAAGGAGTTTTTATTGCATCCTGTACGCTGCAGCACGCTTGTTACCTGTGCTTTTTCTCCTAAGGGTGCATATAATTCCCTTCTTTCAGAAAAATGAAATTGTGTCTCCAAATCTAGTTTATTTCAAGTCTGTCTCTTTTTGAACTGGCTTTCATAGCTGTGGGATGTCTGCAGTTGATGGGGTGGAGTGTCTGTGAGGGTAGATTTACCCCTGTGAACATAAACAGCTCTGAAAGCACAGTGAAATGTGTCTTATTGTTTCTGCATTGGCCTTGCATGCATGCCTGCAGGAGACGGGGAAGATGGACAAAAGAGGGCCGAAAGACCTCCTGGGTCTCTGTTAGTTTAACAGAGGGCCTCTATCTCTTTCATTCTCTTTCTCTCTCTCACACACACACGAGAGAGCAAGGGCATGCACACTTTCTGTCTCCATAAACTTTCTTATCTACTTTCATGTCAGAATTAGTTCTGAAATCTGCCATCTGTGACAGCTCTGATAACACAAGTCCTGAAGAGGATTAGAGGAGAAAGAGGAGGGGATGGATATGGGGGAATGGGCTTCAGGTGCCACAGGTGGGATAAGCACCTCACATTCCTTTGGAAGAAAGCAGCTTGCATTTATGCGCTTACAGTAGCTAAGATCTGTCAGTTTGCTCGCTAAAACTAGTAAATAAAAGATACTAGCAGTACGTCCCAGAGGGCAAACCTTTAAGCTTTGCATTGGACGACACTTTCCTGACCGGGCTGTTCGATAACTTTAGAAACAAACTAATTTCTGAGACAGTTAGGCCAGTTTTATTCTTTCTAAATGGACCACAGGTGTTGACCACACACAGCAGGCTGCATGTTGGAGTGTGTGACAGTGAGCTGCCAGGTTTTTGTCTCTTTTCATCTGCATTTCTGTCAATTTCAGCAACCTTGATGTGAGATATTAGGGTGGTTGGATGCATGTCTCTGTTAACACAGGATGAAATCAAACAAGCAAGCTTTGCAGCCTTGAGCGAAGCACCATCGGTTAAAATGTATGTTTGCAGCCCGGTGACGTATCAGCACTGGGCAGATCTGCAGCTGATAAACACTCATGGCATTTGCAGAATCCGTTCAACTGATGTAGGACTTAAACTTTTTCCCATTGCACGCAAAAGCCACTCAAGGTGTTGAGTTAAGCATACAATGAAGACTGGTAATGGTTTTATGGAGATAGCGTTGCACATGAAAGATCAGTTAAATCAAGACTTTATCCGAGTTTTCATACAGAAAAGTTAGAATAAAAAGCTTATCCTGCAATATTTTGGCTTAGTCATTGCTGGGTTTTGGTCATGGTTCGATACATTTAAATAAAAAATCCCAGTATTTCTTGCATGGTCCTATTGTTATCTAAAGCTTAACAACACATGTGATGCAAAACAAAGAATGGCCACTAGTGTAAATGCTTTTTTGTTCTACTAAAGGTGCTTTTCCATTAGTACCTACTCCACCCGGCCTCACACGATTATACCCAGAAACAGAGCGTTTCCATTAGGATTTGCCGTGCAGTTACATTTTCCGTACCTACTTCATTGTGGTTCTAAGCGTGTCGGGCCGTGCGGGTAGCATGACGTCCACAGACTGGCGTCCATTGATTGGTCTGATATGATCCAGGGTGTTTCGTATTTGCCTTCATTGACTTCTCTTGATCTCTTCAGTGAGTCTATTTCCCAAGAATAACCATAATCCGAGCCCCAGGTAAAAAGTTACCAGGAAGTCTTCTATCTTCGTGTCGGTCTTCTTCTATGGTA
>JBAMHV010000006.1:5004440-5030695 GCA_037177535.1 Pseudomugil gertrudae | reverse complement strand
TATGGTATTTGTCTTCTTCTGTGGTTTTCTGCAGACTCCGCGCAAAGCGTCTAGAAACTCGCGTTGTGCGGGGGACCTCTCCCACATTAGAGGATCGACTTGTAATGGAAAAGCAGTCCAGTACAATATTGTACTGCCCGGGCCGGTAGAGTCGCGTCGCGCAGGTACTGATGGAAAAGCGCCTTAACTGTCCACCTTTCCCAGTAAGTATTCTTTAGTGGTAATTTATATTTTTTTACATTCTCTAAACATTGACATATGTTACAGAAAAATTCAGCTTTTTTTAAATGTTCATGTAATATGTGCTACTGTAACAGGACCTGACCTGGAAGAATCCTGTTTTTCTGAACGCTTTTGTTCTGTCTCTCTTAAACAATAAATCTGAACTTCAGTAAGATGGCTTGGTTTGATAACAGAGTAAAAAAGGTTCGAGTGCCTCATTGTGACACATAGCAAAGTTTGTAGACCACCATACAGCAAGACAAATGTTTTAACAGAAGACAGCAAAGGAAGAATAAAGTTAAGGTTTTGGAATAGACAAGTCAATGTCTTCACCTTTATCCACAATAAATATTCTGGAAGAACCTGAAAGTAGTTTATGTGAGGAAACAAACCATGATTCCAATGCTGAGGGACTAAAGGGCTGATATTTTCAGCCCTTAGGGTATCCTAATAGCCTCTCATGTGAATTCAGATCAAAGCTCACATGGAGGCTCAAAACAGTAAGTTTAATTTAGCTGCTTCCCACTACGTTGTAGAGAGGAGCTAGCAGCTTCAACTTCACTTCCCATTTCAAATGACAACACCCGCGGATGAAATAGGGCTGATTCAGAGGAAAAGGGTTGCATGTGCTTCTGTCAGTCTACAAAATATTTTATTTCTCAGCTCATTAAAAGGAGAAAAGTTCACAATTAAAGAAAATACAGTCGTCCTCATTGTTGAACACTTTCCTTTCCTTTCTCCCTTCCTCTTGCCAACCATCTTCCCCCGTCCTCTCCCTTCCAGTATTCCCCTGAGTCCCAAACATTTTAATTGCAGCCCACAGGCCATTTGAAGCCTTGCCAAATCACTGTGAAGAGATCAGCTATTGTCCATTTCCTTTGTGTGAGCATGTGTGTGTGAGACTGTGTGCTACTGTGACGGTTACACTGTAGGTCTGCACATGTTGGGCCCTCTGTGTGTGTGGATTTAGGGAGTTAATCCCTGAATAGAGAAGCCATTAGGGAGAATTAGGCAGGTTAGACCCAGCCATGATCCCCTCCTTTGTGTGTGTGTGTGTTTCTGTGTGTGGGACAGCCGTCAACGCGTGGCATGCATCAGGTCAAGGCCCTCAAAAAGAAGGGGTGGAGGTGCATCAGGAAAGGAAGGAGGCGGGGTACATGGTAGCCATCTCCGCTAATCTTGCCAATCCATCCCTGCCGTGTGCACCACACATGCACGTACACACACAAACGGGTTCATCTCGACTCTCTCAACAGATGGCTGTAGCAGAAAGGCCAGTGGTAAACTTGAGCAATGCCCAGACCAGACAGTCACCCTCCACATTTACTCCCCCCAGTGTCTATAGCTAATCACTTTGTCCTTGCACGCAACAGGCACTCTTCATTAACTACACTCACTCACTTACGCACACTGAATTCACATCTGATGTACAAATTCCATCTGTTACCGCACAATAACATTCGTATATACGCTATTTCTACAGGGCAACGGCATCATTGTGACCGACTGAATCTTAGAAAACACTACAAACCAAGTAAAGATAGAAGAATGTAACAATACAGAAACTTTCTTTTTGTATTCTTACATTACTCATAGTTTGTTGTGCCCAACATGCAGCATTCAGATTTCTTTAAATGTTCCACACAAACAGAGCAAATGCGCTTGGTTTTAATCAAGCCATTTATAAACACAACCAAATTAAGTAAAATACTGTGGTTTGTTATCTGTACACCATGGTATAATTATCTCAGAACTTTAGAGATGGATTTAACTTTGGTCTTCAAAAATTGCCACCACAAGGAAGCAGAGTTTTATCAGATGAGGTGTATGTTTCCGTTCCTACTCACCATTTATTTAAGTCTTTTTTATTCCCGGCTTGGTGGTTGAGAAAACCTACACATTTGTCTTGGCTGACCTTTTTGCCTGTTTGTTTCTGAGAGCTTTTTTAATTTAAAATGAAAAATGAATGAAACCGTTTAGATGACCATTAAAATCTGATAACAGTGAGTGACCGGCTAATTGTAATAACTGCCTTTGACACATCTACATTCACTTGGATGTTTATCTATGTTTAGTTTTCTTTCGGAGAGTGTTCAGATGTCGGGAGGTAATACTCTACTTTTGATTATTTCCAAAACATCCAGTCTTTGTTGAGCATGTCTGCACCCACAGTCTGCGCTAATATGAGAGTAATAAACTACATGTGAATTTTACACTTTGGACTCAAACTTCCCGTCGCTGCACTGTTTTCTCTTCTACTCAAGTTGAAACTGTGCTGCCTCCATCCCAAGATAAAATCAGTCATGTTTTACTGCTTTTGTAAATGTGCAGGCATAGGACATCGACATGGAAGATGACATTTAATAATGGAGGACAAACCTTACTGTGTTCAACCAAATTCTCATAAGCGTATCAGAACAGGCTGTTTACATCTTCATTAGAATAATATGGAAGTAAGATTATAATCAGATTTTTTGTGTTATGTAAAAGAAATAGCTAACTAATATGCATATGCTAATTTTGTTATTACTGCTGTTACTGTGCAGTCTGGTCACAATGGTCAGCTTTCTACTGTAACCCTGTACAATCACCACAAGTATAGGCTCAAATATATTATTTTGCGGTTCAGAAACTACCGGTAGTCTTTGTTAATCCACCAGTATTCTTTCTTGATAAAGCCTACTAAACAGAGAAGGCTAATAGAAGTTGTGTAGACAAATTTAGCTAACGCTACAGTCCATAAGAAAGTATTCTGCATCATATTTCAGTCCTATAAGGTCTAAAAATGGCCTCCAATTAGGAAAAGGATCACAAATATTAAGTGGTGGTGGGGAATGTAGCTTCTACTTACCAAGAGCTTCAACTGTTATTTCCTTCTTTTCACTTCTCTAACTTCTCTTTGTTTTCTTCATCTTTATGCTCTGTTTCCAAGTTTTTGTCTGTTTGGTACCATCAACACCAACTGTCTTCTTCTTCTGTAGACGCCAGTCATACAGTAATTCATTCAGTTCCACCCATCAGGTCCACCCATGAAGTTTCTGTTAAGGTATTGATGTTGGATTGTGTGTGTTTTTTTTTTAGATAAAATATAAAAGTTATTGATTTTTTCAAATATGTTGGAAGATACTACTGATGTACAGTATGTTTCTAATCATTAAGAAGCCTAACAAAATCTATTTCAAGTGGTTGCAGATTAGTGCAGTCATGCTCCAACTGGAAACCAGTGACCAAACCATTGGGGCTGGTTTGATTGATATGTTTTCATCATTAAATTGTTGACAAAACAGATACTGCTTTCATGCTGGAAAGTGATCTGTGCAGGTTGAGGTAATGGTTAGTCCGTTCCGCCTCCAAACTCTTAAAGATAAGGTCTTAAACATAAACCGAGTCTTAAATAATTTATATCTGACTTAACATCAACAATCTACATGCTGTATTGTGTTAATTCATTAGTTTTAGGGTTGTGGAAACGTTGAAAGTACGGTCTTTGTTTTGCTTACTCTTTTGCTGCTTGTAGTTTAGCTATGCAGCATAATGTAATTACCTCCCAGCTCAAGCTTGGAGAAAGGATGATTGTATACCCTAGAGGAATTTGATGTAAATGATAAACTACCTTATCTTTTTTAGTCACATTTCTCTGATGCAATATTTTCAGAAGATATTACTAAACATTGCAAACAAGTGTTTGATTTGTGGATACCCATTGTTTCCATCTCAGCCTATACCAAACATTTTATGTTTTCATAACCAAAAGATTTATAAATGTAATTTTATTAAAAAAAATCTTATCTTACTTTAGTAACCTTACAATACAAATATCAATGCAAGTAACTACAGTTACACTAAAAGAATAGCTGTACTATGACTCAGGTAAGTTCAGGGAACTTAGATCTAATCACTGTCTTCCTCTATTTGTTGTTCATTTTCAGGTTGAGTGCTGAGTAGACCAGTCATGTGAGTCTGTTTTTCTGTGACACACTGACTTTCAGCCAACAATTAGCTCCGGTCTTCATACAAGTTAAAGAACCCCTCGAAGAAACAAAAATAAATCAAGTTTTATAAAGCACTTTAGTTGGGAAATAAAGGAACTCAGAGGTTTCCCGCATTCGCTCTCAGGTAGCCATTAAAAACTAGAGGATATAAACATGTTCCAGCTATCTTCCAGTAAACAGCGGAAGCGTGTGCTGAGTCACCAAATGAAACAGCAACACGGAGATAACAATAACACAAGCACACGCACACACAAACAGACACGTATCTGATGTCATATTGCCCCCCGTCCTGGTAGTTTCCATTATAACATGCCTAAGGACAAACCACTCTGGAGTAATTATTATTGAGGACGACTTTGCATGTGTATGTGTGTGTGTGTGAGACTGTGGTCGAAAAAATCTCATTAATCGTGACTTCATCCCTTTTGTGGTGTTTTTATCTTCCACTCTATCACTATTAAATTCCCACAGCATTCAAATATTCCAGCAGGGCTGTGTATAATGCCTGTGGGGAAAATTAATCTCAGTTAAAACAGATACAGTCTTAATTTGGATCATTACTTTCTGCTTCACTGTGGGAAATAAAATGGCTGATTATCTCATGAAGATTGGTTGATTGTCACCGATGGTTCACTTCTTTTGGAAAGAAATGTGGCTTTTTTTGAGAGAGGAAAATTTACATTAAATCATAAGATGTTGAAATGAGTGTAACCACAATCCAATCAATCTATAGATATGAACTAAATAAAATGTTTACTTATCATCATTTTACATGGGCACACATAGTTTAACACATAAAAAAGTGTTACTGTGCAGCTGCTGAACAGTTCCCTGTGTATCAGAAAATAATATGAATGCAGTTTTTGACCATGTAGCATCAGTTATGGATGGCCGTATGTTGCAGTTTATGGTTCTCCTCTCATCACATATGGACACTGCATGCTGCCATATCTTCACAGTTTTTATGGATTATGACACCACATCACATTTTCAGGAGGAGCTTAGAGCTTTCAAACAGGCATGACCAAACATGTGCATCAGTTGTCTGCAGTGTTTTTCAATCCACCATTAGGTATCAGCTGTCAAGTCATTAAACAAAAAAAGCAAGAATCCCTTTATGACCTTTTTCCAGACGGCAGTGAGATGCCAATAAGAAAGACAATTCTTTAAGTGCTTGTTCAAGTTACTGAGCCTCCTAAAGTTAAATCACCTTTAAATGATTGTGTAGATGTAACTGCTCTGAATTTTTTCGCTGCTAGCAGTAGGTTTATCTTTCAGTTTAGTGAGGCTATAAAGGAGATTTGGCAAACCTAACGACACACGGAAAGAAAATTCAGTGGGTTAGTTACAGAGAAAATCCATCCAGCTGTGTTTGTTTGTTTACTCCCCTCGAATGAAAACACACTCAATATACAATCTATACCGCTTGAAACATACACATTATGTTAACTAGGATTCACACCTCCAATACTTACTCCTCCCTTCACACTTTCTCCTTTCACTGATTTAATCACTCTGAACACACAAGTCCTCACACCAACTGTTGACACATTGGCCATGTTTACATGAGAGTTTTAATTTCACTTTAATTCCAAAATCCATTTTAAACAGAAGAAAAATAACCTGGAAACACCTCATTTTCAATTAAAATAATTCTGAGAATTCAGAATTAAACTTAATATCAAAGTAAGTGGCTGGTTTATTCTCATTTTAAATCTGAAGGAATTAATTCCTCCATGATGTAAATGTTCATGTTAATTCCAGTTATTCTGTGTTACCTTCTCCCATCCTAATTACACACATATTGCATGCGGTCTTCTTCCTCCCGTCTTCGGTACTCTATCTGCCTTCTACTCAGCTGCTGCAAAATGTGAAGTTGTCTGCTTACGTCAAGCAGGGACTTCAAAATATAAATCTAAAAAAAGGGAAACAGGAAGTGTAGTTTGTTCATACGTAAGTGTGCCACATCAACTCTCTGTCCAATCAGAACAATTCCCAACACACTGACGTAAAGCAGTATTAAATAAATGTAAATAAATGTATTTTCCATATAAACCTCAATTCAAAGTGACTATTTTCATGTAAATCCGAAGAACATGCCATGTAACCGTCGCCATTAAAATTGACACCTTTGAATTGTCATTTGCCTTTTGGAATTAGGTGCTTACATGGTCATCTTCATTTCTTTATATCAAATTTAACTTTTATTAGTAATTATAGGAAATTAAAACTCTCATACAAAGGTAGCCGTTGTTTACATCCTGTGTTTCCTAAGCCTTTTAGCCCTAAAAGACCTACACAGACCACTGAACTCTTTCAGGTCACCCTGTTGTTGGGATGAGAGAAATAAATGTTTATTTCTTTGTGATTTCTTTCGAACAAGCGCAGGAATTTCTTTAGTGGCAAAATCTGGGTAAAAAGTTTAATAATCAAAAAAATTAAGAAATGTTTCTCAAACCTGACTTGCATGTTTGGTTGCACTTTGGTTATAAAGTCAGAAAAACTGTACCAGCAAATCATTGTAGAGTTCATTAATGGTCTATAAATTGAAGCTCTGCGTGTTAATAACAAGAATGTTATAAAAGCTGTTTTTATTTTTACAGCATGTCATATTGACTATGATGAAAAATTAAACTTAGAGTCAAACATGTTGATGCATTGTATTCTGTTGTTATTTATATGCTATATGTGTAACTTTTGAACATTTTTGGGCAGACAGTTGTGATAAAGTATTTATCTTGCCTATAATATTAAGTTGACTACATAAAAGGGAAAATGTTGTATAAACTGTTCACTTAGGGCAACTACAGCCGACCCCACAGACACAAACAGACTCTTCTGCTAAGTGAAGCTGAAAAAAACAATGGCAGAAAATGGGTCACTGTGGGAAGCTTGGACTTCCTTAACTGACAAAAAATACAGCTCAGCTCACAGAAATGTATTGTTTTGTTAGAAAAAAAATGTACAGACACACATATAAAAGGGTAAAAAAAACAGGCTACCTTTAAAAGATTTCTCTTAGCCATCCGATAATCAGAGGTTGGTTTAACTGTTGCAAAATGTAAGCAGTGATTAGATCAGATGAGTCAAGAGTCCGGAGCAGGTCAGTGCACTCAGCTGTGAAGACTTAATTATATTATCTTTGCTCAAAGCAGCTCTTCAATTGTTCATAAATGAGAAATCAATAAATGGCTGAGTGGAAGCGCAGCAGGGAGAAGCTTATCCATGTGTGTGTTCATGTCCTTGTTTGTGTCCATTCATCACAAGTTCTTCAACTGTGCATATGTCCACTTTTATTTTTGAGTGTCTGCATTTAAGTGATTTTGTTTGGGTTTCTTCTTTAACACCATGTAAGTGGGTAAGTGGGGCCTTTTTCTATGTGTTCTTGTGTGTGTGTTTCCAGATTGAATGACCAGTCATTAGGAGGTTAAATGGGGTCCGTTGTCTGGATGCACTGCTGATTAAGCTGGACTGGTCAGGGCTAGTGGGCACCTGCCATAATCAGACCCAGCCTCATCCATCACCCGCTGACCTGGCCGCAGCCTGGCCTCTTGGACATTATAGAAGCCTAAGGGCCTCAGTACCAGCCCCTGTCCCGGAACTGACCACTATCATTACCCCCTGGACCTGGAGCCACAATGACCTGTAGAAGACCCATCTCCACAAGCCTTGCTATGACCCCCAAGATGACCACTGCTATAACCCCCAAAACTTGGAAAAATGTAGCTTTTAAACTCCTTTAGAGATCATCAGTTTACTCCAAATCACCTTAATGACCAAGACAACGATTAGCCCTCATTAGCCCAATTAGCCCTGTCAGTCAACCAAAACTTTATTTATATAGTTTCATACAGTTGAATGTAGTTTAAAGTGCTTTACAAATCAAAAGCATAAGAATTAAATTGAGTATTTAAATATGCACATACACACACAAGCCTGAACACACTTTCCTGTGAAATTTAATGGCAAAGCCCATCAAAGCTCCGGATCTGTGCATATTTAACAGCAACGAGACAATTAAGGAAGTGCCATCTAACTCTCGACCCTATTAAAGTATTACTAACACCTTAATATTTCTGGGTTTAAATCTCTGAGGCTTGAAGAGTAAATGAAATGTGCACGTCGGTGCCAGACTTGTAAATAAAAGTACCATTTTAAAATGCATGGAGTCTTCCCAAACAAAGCTTTAGCCAGACTGAAAGCTTTAGGGGGCTCCTTCTTAAACATCTTAAAGAAAGAAAAAAATCGATAAGAAATAATCAACAGGCTGTGTGCCCTACAGCCCCCCAGCTGTCAGCTATAAATGAGAATCAGATTAATAAACTGATTAATAACAATGCATCTAAGTTAAGCTGCCCTCATGTTCATTTTGTAATTAGGCCGAAAAACACTGGGGGGTCTCAACAAAAAGTGGCTAGCATATGGTGAAAGTCATGTTGGTAAAGACTGGGTGTCACAGCTGGACCTTAATAATAACTATATTTTTTCACACTGCAGCAATAACAGTTTATGCCAGATCAAGTTAAATATTATTCCACAAACACTTTGATCCAAAGTGACTTACATGTGATAAGTGATCAAATAATCATTATAAGCAACCTAACTTGCATGTGTTGGAAGAAAGCCAGAGTATGTGGAGAGAACCCATGCACAGGGAGAACATGCAAACTCCACACAGAAAGTCGACTAAAACCTCCTCCCAGCCAAGACTTGAACCAACAACCTTCTTGCTGTGATGCTGCAGTGCTAAACACTACACCACTACACTGTAATAACTAATTCAATAGAGTTAGTTGTAGTTTATATTAAGTGAATATATTCTCTAACTTTTAAGGCTTCATTAGACAGAATGACGACAGGATGGACGTGGTTGTATACATGGTGACAAACTAGGACGTCATCTCTCCTGCGTAAGCATAACGAAGCCGTGTCTCTATGTGGATTATTTGTAAGTAAGAGCTATCTGATCATGGGGCTGGGTTAGCAGGTTCATAGTCTAATGACATCTGATAGGAGGCCTGTTCACTCTTTCTTAATAAGCCAGTTGTATGTGCGCTCTTATCAGTGCAGATAGCTGCAGATGGTAACGCTAACCCAGTGACCCGCTGGCCTTGAAAAGTGAAATGGATTTATTGCTCATCTGTTTCCAAACTTTTCCTTTAAGTGAATTGCTTCATTCTTGTCATCTTGAGCTTTTATTATGAGTTATGTTTTGTGTGTGGCTTCTAGGATTTTTAAAGCTCATTGCTACAGTTTATGTTCGAATGCTAACGGTCCAATCAGATCTGCCTTAGAACCAAAGTAAGACATAGCTGTTTTAATTCAGTACCCATTTAATTAGAAATTGGGGTTTCATGCCTTCTAAATACATTTTCATTATGAAATAAATGTCAGCCTCCTTTCTAAGAAGAATATTTGAAAGCAAAGGTTACAGGGTTGCCCGGTTGGATGGTGGTTAGCACTACAGTCTCACAGTGAGAAGGCTGCTGGTATGAACCCCGGCTTAAAGTGTAACTCATACCCCCGAACTATTTGCACTAATTTGCGGCAGGATCCATTATTTTTTTAAAGTCTTCGTCTTTTATTCGAATGGATTTTTACTTTGTATTGTCTCTGTAACATAAAGACTCTGTACTTAAAAGACAATTTAAAGACCAGTCAAGATCACATAGCTCTCCTGTTGGTATTAGTATCTCTGTGGTATCCTTTACTGATTTATTTTAAGCACCACCAATCTTTCTGCTTCAGATGGACACAATAACTCTGACTTATTTTCGTTGGTGTCAACCACCTGCCACTTCTTCAGATATTACACAACTTACACTGCCTCATGCATGGCCCCTATAGACTTTCACCCTCACATTTCCAATCACACCCATTCCCATTTACTCCCACGCATTAAAATAAATTCTTTCACACGTTGTAAAAATGTCTTACACGCCCTCTTTATCTCAGGCCAGGCTGGACAAGAAAGGGAAAGGAGGTGAAAGACAACAGTGACACATATACTGCAACAAAACAGCAGTATGTGTATGCAAAGTGTGTATATGTTACAGAAGTGGGATACTTCCTAGCACAAAGCTGCTCATCTCAGTTGCATTTGTTTACCTTTGTGTGCATTGAAGTATTTTTTACTCAGGAATATCAGGTGATGCTTATCACTCATACAATGAGTCTCTGTTCTGAGAGTGTATACATTTGCAAACACACTATTGGCTCTTTATGTCTTTTGCGTGACCTAAAAAGTACTTCTTACTCCTGCCTTTCTTACTGTAAGTTATCACAATAACAGGTCTTCCCAAGATTGAAAAATATCAGTTCCTGTTGTTGGGCGATGTCATCCTATCTACTAACAACAAACTGAAAGCCATGTTCTGCCATTTTGGCATATCTTGTCAGAAATAGCATACTGTAAGTTCACATTTATAGGTTTATGTGTCCGTTTAGGCCTCTTTGTCAAAACGACATAGAATTTAACCAAACCATATCTCTATCCCTAACCCCTAAAAAGTCATTACAGAAAACTATGCTGTCATATGTTTAATGCACTTAGTTTCACCACATTCACTGGTTTGTATTTGCATTAAGCAAACGTATGGGATTCTAATATTACACAGACCAATAATAATAATGATGAAATATCTGTGCTTCTCTATTTCAAACAGAAGCTAACTTCTTAGACACTTTTTGGGGCTGGGAACCTATAAGAGTTTTCATCCCTGTTTCCATCAGAGGTCCCAGATTGGTACGCAGGTTAGCATTCATATCTTTCACATTTCCACAAGTAAAAAGGGACAGGTGTCAGACTGTCTCAGCCAAACATTTTTGAGACAATTGCGTTAGGGTCACTGATCCAACCGAAAAAGGGCGGGACTTGACACAATGTGAAAAGAGTCATCACTTCCTGTGCAACTCAAACAATGTCTAATTTTTTACTTAGGACATAAAACATTAAATTATTGCCTATTTTAATTAAATTAGTTTTTAAAGTCAGTTATGTAAATGATAATTATCATTAATATCATTATCATTAATAGTAAGTCACAAAGCAAGGGCAAGTGTGATGACTTTCCATTATAGAGGGGAAATAAATACATCAACTAGTTGGAAAAAGTTTAAGATAAAGAAGTTTGAATGAGCTCAGGGTAACTTACTTTCCATTGTAAATGTGAAATGCTTACTCAGATATTTTCAAACCATAGAGTCCAAACACAGAACAAGGGTTGTACTTATGAGGGTGTTTCTGACTGAGTAATAACAAAAGACACCTAACTATTTGCTCTGAATCACATGGAATAAGGTTTTTTAAAATGTCTCTTCCAAGTAATAGAGAAAGTGTTACATAACATAAATCTTTGAACTTTGAGGTACAACATGCTTGGAATAAGAAAAATTTAAACATTACATGTATTTTTTATAAGGCTCAAAAAAACTACACAACCAGATAATTTTTTCTTGTCTTCTCTGAAATTTGGAGCACAGTGGAAAAACAGTCAATTATAGTGTAATGTCATTTTTCCAGATCCTTCAAACAGCCTCAAACTAAAATTTTAAGTTACTGTTGCTTATTGTGCTGCTGAAATTTGGTTACATCAACTTCCCCTCTGACTTTTAATCAAAAGAACTTGTACAAAAGTATGTGGGAAATGACGTTGCCTCCTATAAATCCTTATAAAATTTCATTCTAAACTCTCTGGTGGCTCAGGAAGAGGCTTGAAGATGATGAACATTTCTAATTGGCTGATTAATCGCATTTTATTTCAGCCAATCTGTCTCCATAATCTTACAGTTAGTCTCTACAACAGCTTGTAAAATCAGCTTAGTTAGTTACCCCGACACTGAACCGAGATCTGAAAGTGCTTCTTGCGAAAAGTGCTTTGACTTTGGCAATTTAAGGCCTGACTCGTGACAAAAATGGTAAGAAAAGTCTACTTTTAAATTGAGCTTTTTTATTTAGCTTTTACTAAACAGCTAAATAAAGACAAAAACGTGTACTGCAACACATTAGTCGCTTCCTAACATTGTTTTCAGTAAACACAGGCTGAAATGTGTGAAAAAGTAAATCACATTAGGCAGGTAAAGAGCTAACTTAGCAGTCGAATCCTGAGTTTTTAAACACACTGTTCTTTCACCAGACTCCAAATCTTTGCCAGGGTCAACTCAGGTCTTTCCTCTGGAGCCATCCCTTTCCGGCTTTCTCTTTCTGGCCTCAGACACCATTATCACTTTCTTACTTCATTCAGCCATGACAAACTTTTTCTCAAAGAAGAGGGGAAAAGTAGCACAAAGCAGAGCCCCCAGGGAGAGGCGTACAGCAAAGAGGTTCAGGTCACATGATGCCATGAGAGACACATCCTCGCCTGCAAAGTTGCAATGTGTGGTTTCTGAGGAGGGCAGCCATCTTGGAGCACCAACAAGCCTCCAGCACTGGATACTGATTCCAAAAATCATCCATTATTACCCACATAAGGTTGGTTTATGTAGTGTTGCTTTAATAGTTGGATTAAAACAGATATATCCTTACCAATCTATAGCTAAATGTTGGAACAGCAGGTTTGCAAAGTAAATAAAAACTAACATTGACTTACCAAGTTTAGGAATTTAAGTTCTAACACAAATATATGTTTACTTGATTATAGGTTTGGTTAAAGTCTGCTGAGCAGGTTAATTTAATTATTGCAGTTGAGCTGAATTTTTTGGTTACATTACAGTCACATTCCTGATGGTGAGAACTAAGATGATGGGCTGTTAACCAGATAAATAAATAAAATAAAACAATTAAATAGGGAAAGACTTAAATTAGCTCCTTGTAATTGAACAAAGTTGCATCTGCTGCATTTGCATCAACACTGTTTCCCTACCTGCAAGAACAAGAAATTGAGACATGATAGGAATATCTTGATGCAAATACACACGTACACAGCAAGCTGTGGCGCGTGGCTGCTTCTGCAGAGAGAGGCTTGACTTTAATCTGATTTCCCCTGGCAGACTGCCAAGCCAAACATACATATGAATACACACACACACCACTGACAACACACACATAACCACTCACAACTTAGCGCCGGGCTCAGATAAAGGCTTCCCTCGATCTTGCTGGGTGGCTGTAAGTGTGGACAGAGAGAGTGGAAAGAGGAGGTAAAGTTTAAGTACAGTCAGACAGGAGAGAGTAAACACTGATAGCTCCCAGCTGGGTACGTGTGTGTGTTGTCTGTGTAGCCATGCGGCTATGAGTGCACGCCACCCCCAACGTGCACACACTAAAACACTTCCGAGACCCCCAACCTTTCCATCAAATCCATCGTCCCACACACACTTCCACTACTTTGATGAGGTGAAGCAGTGTGTCTGTCTCCAGTGTGTGCGGGTGCGTGTGTGTGCTTGTGTGAAGGAGAGCCTGATCTGTTTCGTGTAAAGATCTGAAGATTTGGCTCATGGGCTCAACGGAAGTGGAAGCCACATACTTTGAAGAAAATAGAAAGAGGAAAAGAGGAAGACGAGGAGGAGGATATATCCTCCATATAAGGAGGATGAAAAGGAGAAAACAGTAGCTCTGTGAAACAAACCGAGATGTCACCTATCAGGGGCTTTTACATCCATTACGCATAATCACTACAAGTCCCTTTTTTTCTTCTCCAGCTCATTGATCCCTTCTTATTGAAATTTGGGCATTTTCTAAACAATAATTTTCAGTATTATTGATAAAACTTGCAGAATATTCGAATTAGAGAGCTTTTTCATCTAAAGTAGATCTATCTTTAATTTAATATTTTAGAAAATGATCTGAGCTGGCAGGTAGAAACCTTTTTTTTTTACCACATTAACATAGTTTATATGCAGATGATTAAAAAGAAAGTATTTGCAATCACATCATAAATGTAATATCAAATATTAAGGGTGATTTTTACTTAAACCTATAAAACTGCAACGTCAGATCACAACTTTATCTTACCAATGTTTTTTTCTAGTACTTAAAAAAACACTGCACCACTTTTAAAGAGGTTGCAAAACTCTTGTAATTACATTACGTAAGGTAAGACAGACAATTCACTTTTAATATTTAGTTGCTAAAATGAAATGATACAAAAATAAAGACAGATGACAGACACAAGTGGGAATGGTTTAAAGATCAAAGGGACATTAAAATTAATTAAAGATTATCACTTTTTGTGAGTTTTGATACTTGATTAAAAAATGGATGTGTGAAATATTTGATCTTAGAGCTTTTATCTGAGGCAGAAGCTAGACACCAACAACGATCACGTCTGTTCATCAGCCGGTGTCTTTCAGCGTGTTTATCTCTTGTTTTTGGGCTGACGCTGGGTTTTTGGCTCCATGTCAGTAGGCCTGATGACACACAGTTCTGTCTGGCCTGTGGTTTCCTCTCAAGTGGTCCCCAGAAACCCCCCCCCCCTGCAGCAGAATACACACACCAACACACACAGATAAATTATACACAAACAGACACACAAAGAACTAGACACACATACAAAGAAACATACACACTGAGAGATACTGATTGATGCAAACAAACACACACACACACACACACACACACAGAGAAGGAAAACATGTTCCTCAGGAACAAGCTGAATCACATATATGTATATACACCCACATCCTCACACACACATGCACAAACGTGCACGCGAACAGCTGCTTTCAACATGCTGAGGCAGCCTGCAAACCACTTCCTCTCAGCAGCTCAAACAGATTTTATTCATTTACTGTTCACTCAAACGGGCGGAACACTTTCACTGCACACACATGCACTTTTCATGTGTGTTCGTGTGTGTGAGGATGTGCATGAAAGACAGGATCACAATGCACGTTTTTCCATGTTTGGACAATGTTTTAGTGTCTTTTATAGAGACATATAAGCAGCTCGTGATCTTGTAGATTAAAGAAACCGTTTATGTTTTGTTTGTGTGTGCGTCTAAGTATGAGTGTGTGTGCACATTTGTGAGCATGTGCATGAATACTTTAGCTAACAGGTGATTTAATATTCCTTTTACAAACATTGCTGGAGTCATTTTAATCTCATGACAGTACCATATTGCAAATAGTATGACTGTGATGTGTGTCTTCACGTCGAACACAAGCATTAAAACACACACTCACAAAGGTGCATGCTTGACACACTCCTTCACATCGTGGCTGGTGGCCGGCGTCTGCTCGACACTGATTGGTTAGCCCTTTGTAAATATTTGGAGGAAGCGGAAGGGTTCACCGTCCAGCCTGTCGCCATGAGAGACAGATCGCCTCTCATCCCTCAGCCCTTCGCCAAGCCCACACACACATGCACACACAAAAGGCACACACACAATTATCTCTGGTCTCTCGGATCTATAGCTGCGGCCTAAGAGTTGAACGGATCAATCACGCACACACACACACACAAAAACTGCAAGGAAGATGTTGGACAAGCTGTTGATATGCTTTTGCACATACCCCTTAACAACCTCTGAATGACCTTTCACCTCACCTTTGCGCACCTCCAGCCAATCAGAGGTTGCTTCTCCCTCTCTGGGTCACATCCTCATACAAGGAGAAATGTGATGATCCCCATGTTCACAGCTCACAGAACAGATTTGTGTTACAACACACAGGAAGCTGAATCAACATGCTAATGTTTCAGCACATAATACCCAAATGTGTGCTTGTTATTGTTACTTTCAAGTTTTCAGTCAGTGGGATAGAGATGTTTTCAGAAGATGCTTATTGACAAAATAGAGCATAACAGCACTTAGAAATCAGTAAAATGTCCAAATATTAACTTAGAAGCATCAAAAACAGTGACAGTTCTGGGCAGGGATGACGGTAAAAGATCCATTTTTGCACCGTGAATCATGACCTTTGACCTTTAACCTGTTAAATGTTTTTATTTTGTCATTACGTAGCTGAAACTTGAATCTAAGCAGGAAGAGACAAACACACCCATAAAGCCACGCCCACCGTGATGCCATCACCTTTCCACCTTCCGCTGTAATCTTCCTCCGTCTTTCTCTCCTCTGTCAACCCGCCATACATCTTCAGCTCCCCACCACACACACACACATGCACACACACACACACACAGACATACTTCCATTACTGCTTCATCATGCTGACCCCACATCAACCCCCTCAACGTCAGCTCTGTACCCACTCTACCCTCTCTTTCTCCCTCCTCCTCTCCCTTCTTACCTCTTTCTTTACATCATCACTTTATCATTTTGTCCTCTTCTGACTTTCCCCTTTTTATAATCTCGTTTTGATTTAATCTCCTTTTTCCCATTGTCACCCCTTCATCACTTAATTTTTCCTGCTATCTTTTTTTTCTGATATCTCTGCTTGAAAGAATCCTTGTGTGGTGACATGGAAGGACAGAGCAAAGCTGGAAGTAGAGGAGGAAGAGAGATAATGAAGGGATGAATAAGTGAAAAAGGAATGAGGAGGTGAAGAAAATGGAGTAAAGTAGGGGTGGAACTTAAGAAATATCGCACTATTCAATGTTTTGTTGTCATCAGGTCCATTTAAGTGGAATACCAACCCACTGGAAGATGATTTAGTTTACCATTTCTGTCCCTCCCCCTCATTTTGTTGTCTTTTTCATCCCTGCATTCATCATCCTACACTGTATGAAAAGGGAGGGTAAACCTGTCGGCGTCTGGAGCAGTTTGATGTCATTTTTACGAGCCTGTCTGGGCATTCCTGGCCGCTGTTCACCGAGTTTAACACACTGCTAATTAAAGACACAGAAAAGGACAGAGAAAGAAAGGACACTGAGTGGAGGAAGGAAAGGGTGTTTGTGAGTAAAAGGGCGGGGAGGAGCAGAGTGAGTGTAATGGCTCCTATTAGTGCATACCTTTAAAGAGAAACATGTTTTACAGACTAGCAGTACTTCATAACATCTGAAGAGACATGTGGTGAAGAGGTGAAAGGAGGCATACAATGATCAAATTTAAATAGACGGTTTAGTAGCTTTCGGGCCATAACATGTCAGAAGACGAAGGTTCTCTTGTGCATGAATAATGCACTTATAGCACCAGCATTTAAACGTATATGCCAATTTACTGTATAAAGAAACTGGATGCAGAAAGAATTATTATACAATATCATTTTTAATAAGCAAAGAGTTTAACTAAACTCTTTTTCTTCCAGCAGTTTCATAGCTGTAACTTTATACTGGATCACTTGTTCGAGAATTTTTAACAAACTGTACGCAGACATAATTATTAAACGTCACTTTTAATTAGTAGGAAAGTTTAATTCAACTGTTGTCATGCAGGATTTGCATAACCGCAACTTTACGCTGGATCACTGCTCCAGGAAGCAAAAGATTAATTTAATGCCAGTTTATTTGTAGGGAAAAAATTGTTGCAATGAAACATAAACACTAAGCAACACTTTTCCGGTGAAGAGTGGAAACTCCTGTGAGATTGTTCCTGAACAACAAATTACTTTGAATTGGATTCCATGATGGTGAACTAAAATGTTCAAGTTTCAACAGAAATATGGCATCCTGATCATTTGGCACCCTGCACATTTTTCCTGTTTACCTAAACTCAGGCTAGATGGTTCATGTTGCAACATCGTAAACGTTAACATCTAATGTGTGGTGGGAATGCTGGTAGCTCTACGCTTGCACAGGGTGACACTTCACAAAGGAATAATTTCCAATTTCCAGTTTCATATTAAATGCAATCTTTTTTTTCTTTGAACATTTTCAGTTTTCAGTGTTTGTCGCTCAGGATATTTATTATTTTTCATTGACGATAGATTGAGAACTGACAAAAAAAGGAAGTGGTGGCCAAAGAGCACAACAGAAGAGGAGAAGACGGGCCTGAAAGAGTACACCATAATGGAGAGGAAATAAATAGAGTGAAAAGAAGGGCTGAGTTTGTTTTCCGGGTTATCTGTCACATGGTGCAAACAATAAAATGCGGCAGTTGCCCTTTCTGGACCCTGACGTGACCTCATCTATAATGTTTAAGCAAACACACTGAAACGTATAAGAACCTGAAAGAATATAGAGTATTTTGAAAAGTCTTAGAGAAGAATCAAAGTGCAGACATCCAACGTCATGATGTCCAGATATGCTCTGTTGCTTTACAACTTCACCTTTTTGATATTTCACTATACGTAAAATAGAAAAGTTGAAGATGAATTTTAACCTTGGAGTTGATTTACAAACAAATGATTGTCAAGCTCGCTGATTTCTGCCACTCATTTAATACAGGCAGAGAAATATGTGTTTTCTGTGAGAAATACACTACAAAATACTTTAAAAATATTTCAAGCATTCAGGCGTAAATTAACTGGTCACTAAATATGTTGAAGGAAAAAAACTCAACTTAGGGAACTAAATAACTGATTGTACTTTACATAATAATGCAAGACCTAAAAAAAAGGTCATGAAAAAATGTTTTTCAATGATATCAAAAAAATAATTACAATGCATTTTAAAACAAAGTGGTTAGCACTGCAGCCTGCGTTAGCGTAAGCTCTCTCTGGGCATTCTGGCTTCCTCCCACCATCCAAAGACATGCATGTTCGATTGATTAGTCACTCTAAATTGTCCTCAGAGGTGAATGAGTGCATGACTGGTTGTTTGTTTGGTTGTTTGTCTCTCTGTGTTGTCTCTGTGATAGCGACCTTTCCAGGGTGTATCCCACCAAGCTCCAGCTACCTGTGACCGTGAATTGGATTAAGCTGGATGGAAAATAGATGAAAAAAATGACAACAGAATGTGAAAGATGCTTGTGCTGTGGTGGATGTTTGGATAAGACTTTTGTTAAGGAGGCTATAGTTTTGTTTCTCAGATCTTTGGGATAAGCCGTCACCAACAGAGTAACTACGATGGTCTTATTAGTTTATCATCTAAAAATAACCACATCAGAATTCTGAATCCAGCCAATCATTGCTGATTGTATTTTATTTTATTTTAATTTATTTGGTTTTATATGCACGCGGAATGTTTTTATGAATGATGTGAAGCTGAATAACCAATACAGGGTGAATCATTCTGGGTCCTTCCAGCTCGGCCTGCACATATTGTAACTATGATAATGCATGTTATTCCTTATTTTACACTTAAGCTGCATCTGACACTAAAAATTATGCAAATGAAGCTGAAATCTGACTCGATTTATAGAGGATTGAAATCAAGTTACAAACCACTTTCATGAGGGCAAAATGTATTTATGTGTAATAATTACAAACAATTCCAGAGATTCTCCTGATTTGGATCTGCTCCAAATTAAATGACATGATTTGACTGATATTCTTTTTTAGCTCTCAGGATGCCGAAACATCTCACATCATCAGATTTTGTCGTGAAGATTTAACTGATTTGTAAAACTTAAACACGGCCCTTCATCCAGAGAAAATCAATCAAGGCAAGCCCCACATGATTCAAATAAGAAAAGGTGAAAAGTTGAAGGAGCAGAGTTCAGACTCCACTAAAAGCCTTGCCGTCACCAGACGAAAATGTTAATTCAGACATTCAGAAACCATTAAAAAAGGACTTAAACTACAGGAAGGAACAGATTGCACAAATATACGTAAATGATTTTAGTAAGATAACTGATTAAATCTGTATAAAATAAACAGGATAGGAAAGTCATCACGCCTGTCTCGTTTTTGAGTTGATTTATTTTACCTGTTTTCTTCATGCATTATCATTGTGAGCTGTCCATTTACAACTAATCAAACTAATCTCCCTTCATTATGCTGAGCCTTTGTGTGTCTGATTACTTTTAATTAGTGTAATCTCGTCTTTTGTTTTAACCTTTATCACATTACTCTTTACACAGGTAAGTGCTCAGTTCTTTGTTTTTCCCCTGTCTGAGTTGCATGTGATTGTATTTGTGTGTATTTCCCTGCAAAGAAAAAAAAAAACACATTTTCAGACGTGAACTTCTTCTCTCAATATAATTTCTCATGATTTGTTTGTGTGATGCGTAATGTATGTATCACATGGACATTTGCTTGTCTTGACACGTAACAGGTATGACAGTTTGAGGAGATTGTCTTAAAAAAATAAAAGTTTGATTTTACAGTATTATTAAAGTAACTGATGAATGTGCACAGTATTTTTACTGGGTTCTATTCGGCATTTCCATCATCCTAAACAACAAACAAACAAATTAATAGTTTTTTCATCATTCAGTGAATCTGAACCCAATCTTGTTGGATCAGTAAGTGTATCAGCAGTCAATCAAACCCTCAACCACTCATTACATCGTCCCACATTTCCCTTACTGAGAAGGAATTGAACCCCCGATTTAAAATAGCAGTTACTTAGTAACTTGCAGCCTCACTTATCAAACACCCTCCTGATGACACCTATCAACACCAGTAGCATGCTAACACTAACTACTTCCCCCCATCTTCCTCTTCCTCCTGACCTGTCATCAGGTGACTCCTCCTACGTCCTCCTCCTCCTCTTCTTTACCCACTCCATTTCCCAGCAGACAGTCCTTATCTGACATCTGACCTGTGATGAGCAGAGATAGAGGAGACAGTCCACACTCTCGCACTTTAAAAACAACAAATCACCTCTTCGTAACTCCGGGGCATCGAGTAATAGTTCATAGCGCTCATGTTAGCATGTTAGCATACCATATCGTAGCAGTTAGGTGTATATAGTTGGTTTTATGAGTGTTAAAAAAAACCTGTGAGTTTTTTTTTCCACAAAAAAGGATCTCAACATCAACATGGGCGATAATATTTTTAAACAGCCCGCATTTATAACTTGAGAGGTGCTAGGGTGCACTAGTTTAGCCTAATTTGTTTGAATGTTTAAAACTTTCTTTTTACACTCACTGTGAGACTGAATAGCTCAGCTTTTATGGCTTGAAGTAATAATTCCTCATTAAATCTTCCATATTTTACTACAAGTTTGCTGGATTTAGTCTTCTTTAAACTGCAGCAACCATCAGTTCTTTATTACAACAATAAAAGTATGTTTAGTAGGGTGACAAATAGAACAAACAAATCTCAACAAACTGACAGTTTCACTTTTGTTTGCAGAAAATAAGATTTTACAAGTTGTTGCAAGACTAAATTCGTTGTTAAAGACATTTTCTGTAGCTTCCTGCAAAGCAGAGATCAGCAGGGGTGTGTGCTTTTGTGTTTGTGTGTCCCTGACAATTGCATTTGTTGTGGTCTGATCTGACTAAGCTTTTGGTGTTCAGCAACGGGTTGAGGTTAAAAGAGGGGAGAGAAACAGAGATAGAGGTAGAATGTGTGTGTGAGAGTGTGTCAGTGTGATCCTCTGTAATTTGTCCAGGCCTTACACTGAGCCTGTAATTACCCTCCTGCACGCACATACACACACACATACACACACAGAACTGGCCAAAGGATGTGTCTTGTGATAGACTATGTGGAAGACATCAGCGAAACACCTCACACTCCATTTAGCTAAAGTAACACAAAAACAGGTGACAGGGTATGTCTCATCTCTCTGTTAAAGATAAACTCTTATGACACACACACACACACACACATATACATATAGATATATGGGTGTCATGACTGAATAATTGCTGCGTATGACATAGTGAAATTCTTTCTTCCGGCTGATTAATGCTTAGACCATCGACTCACATGATCAGAAGCAGCGAAGCAACAAAAATAACAGATGTTTGCCATAATAAAGTAAAAATAGCATCAAATGTTTTTTTTTGTTAAAAAAGCTACGCTAACTAAATTTACTGAGAATAAATCATAGGTGGGAAGGTGTGGGAACTAAATCAGGTCAGGTCTTGTGTGCAGGAAATAAAAATCAATTGACTTTCCAGAAACCTGCTACCAGACAAGCAGGGAGGGTACTGAAGGAATACTGAAGTTCTACAGCCCATTAGTTTGTTTAGCAGAAGAGATGTGGAGTGAATTAAAAACAAACAAACAAAGAAACAAAAAACATCATTTTACCTTACAGCTGCTTTGCTGGCTGGTGGAAACACAAACTTATGCCAAAGGGAACGTTTGCTTTGAAAACCCAAATGCATTTTTAAAATGCCCAAATATAACTTTTATTAATCAAGTATGACCATAAATCTTAACTCTGTATTTATTTTAAACTGATATAAAATTACAATAAAAGAACAAATTAGCAAAGGAGCAACCAAAAAATAAAAAGTGATATAATAAATAAGAAGGAAATCCATAAACAGTGTACACAAAAACTGTGACAGATTTTTATATATTCTTTTGAGTTGAAGTGTATTAAGGAACATAAGTATGTTTCTACGTGTAGGTTTACAAGCAGTGTGTTTTATCCTTAATATGCCCTTTAAAACATTTTTTTGCCTTGTATGTGATAGTAAGCTATACATATTACACAATGCCGCTGCTACATGATGTCAGTAGACGTAGCACTTTAAATCCTCTATTAGGGAAAATTATGGACTAGTGGTGTTTGTTTGCCTGAACTATTTGCTGAAAAAAGCACGTTACATGAAAGATGCTATACAAATAAACTTGCCTTGCCTAAGAAAAATTCTAAAATCTCCTTAATTTCCTTCTGCTTTAGTTTATCAGCTCTGACCTTAGCAGAAACAACATTTTTATATTGTTCAAGGTTTTGGGACAAAGATGCATTCTTCCAAGTCATATTAATCTTTAAAGATTCAGATTCAGATTCAGATTCAGATTCAGATCACCTTTATTGTCCCACAGCGAGGAAATTGCAGCGCAACAGCAGCAGAAGACACGTAATAGACAACAATTTAAGAGGATAATAAAAAGAAATGTAAGTACTTAAAAATAATAAGAAGAAATTGTAAAACCAAATGAAATAGTTAAATAATAAATGACTAAATGCAGTAAAAAACCTGTACACAGTACAGGGGGTGTGTCCCCTGTTAGTGTTAATAAAGTGAGACTAAAGCTTTTTTAAAATGTTTGTTTACCATTTTAAGTCAATGGCCCTCACAAGAGATTCCCATATTATGACTCCAAAATGTATTTAAACACTATGTAGTTACAGAAATACACTAATTAAGAAGTAGTCTAAAAATAAGCACATGGGTTAATTTAGTAAATGTTCAAAGTTCACACATTTTGTTACTACCAACAGTATTTCAACAACCTGACTTTAGATGCACTTCAGAGTGCCATAGTGGGATTGAGACCCCCTTGGTGTCCCATGGGGGGAGTAAACTGTAATCGTGTAATACCTTAATGGAAATCCACCAGAAGTAGGGCACTTTGTCTACACATTATTTTTAAAAGTAGCTGTGCCCTATTGTTGTGTGCCATCGTTGGTGTATTATTTCAACACACTGGGACCCCACACAGTGGTGACAGGTCCCTCCCCAATTAATTTATCTCCCTACAAATGCACCTCAATTGGTTGTTGAGAAGGATTTTGTAAAATAATTACTTTAATTTCATCATTATCAATTTATTTACCACCGCAATAAATATAGACATTAATCATTGAGAGAAATAGATTTAATTTATTACATGATTATTTAAAATCAGGAAATGGAGTTTTGTTGTGCAGGCATGTAAAGTTCAGAATCTCTAAAAGAAACTTTCCTAAACCAGTGTTTTCACTTAGCTAAACACTTTACACAGCAGCTGTGAGTGTGTGTCTTTCGGTCTGAGTATACTACCGGTGCCCTATGTAACCCCAGGTCTTTCTATCAGCATGGGGTTTAAACCCGAAGAAAGCCACACACACACACCAAAGCCTGCAATCATTAACCTGTATCACACAGAGTCACACAAGAACATACGCACAAAATCACATGCAAAAGGACACTGAGCTGCGTGCGCACGTGCACACTGTGGTATTTGCAGGCAAACACACTGATCTACAGGTAAAAAGCGAAACACTTTTTGGCATGTGACACATAGCTCTGGTTTGACAACGCATAGTCATGCTGCCAACAAAAACCACCAGAAACAGTCATCATCTTGTTCATCAACAAACACACACACACACACACACACAAGGCCCTGGAGATATGGAAGCTGCTAATGCTTCAGTTGAGGCCTGAGCAATCAATCACTGATAAAAACACATCAGTTTTTATGGTCATGGAACAAGGTGAGCACTGTTTACACACACACACTGATAGAGAGTTTCTGAAATAGAAAGTATGGTGGCCAAGGGCTAGCCCTGATAAAACATGTCACCAGGTCAACATGAGCCGCCACGTACACACAGCTAACAATGGAGCATTTGTAAAATGCTTCATGTGTATGACCATCCTATTTCCTCCCAGCTTTAGAAAATAAACCTGCAGGGTGAGTCAAATTCAGTCCTACTAAAAATTCAATTTAATTTAGTTAATATTGCAAAGAGGATGAGTCATAATCCAGTACGACCTGTTTAGGGTTAACCATGAAGCACTATCGTTTTAAACCAGAAACAGTAACACTGGCTGGTTGTGTTTCAATAGAAAAAAAAACAAAAGAAAAAAAAACCCTGACAGAAAATAAACATCCGTGAAAAGTACAACCATAAATATACAGCTGGTAAAATGATAGATGCAGTTTTGGGAGCAAGGCGCTGTAAGTAAAATATTGATAGATAAATAGATTGAATCTTTTTTTACCAATTATTCTCTTAAGTAAAAAATATAACTTTCAAACTCTGATTTCATGCTCATCTGTTTATGTTAAACTCCAATGTGATGTGATGCAAGGACAAAAAAGTGTAGAATGGTTTGATAAAACGCAGGTTTTAGCCTTCCAGTTAGCTTTTATCTGACCTTGCTAAGCTATTTAACAGCAGTGGAGAGATGCATTATGCAGCTAGTGCTGTTAAAGAAACAAACTTTCACATTGTCATTCTTTTTTATTTGACTGCATTAAAGCTTGTAGTGTGCATTATTAGCAAGACACAAAGCCACAAATGAATCCCAACAGGTGAGTAGACACAATAGATACCTTTAACATGAGTATAATGTCATCTTAAGTGGCCCAATAAGTTGGACAGGGTCTCCCTGCTTTTCTCATACACCCTTATGTCCTCACTACAAACACATGACACAAACTGACCAAACTGTCCCACACACAGTGACCAAAGGGACCCACCAGCTCTGCAATAACAAGGTAACAAGGTGACGGACAGACACACAGACGGAGTCATGGGGAAGAAGAGTGTGGGGGCGTTAAACAGCTGAGAGTCCAAATTGATTTGAATTGACTTTTACACTTACACACCAGAACACACAAACACACACACACATACAGACACGCCCAGACTTTAACCCCACATACACACAGGTAATGAACAGTGTAGAAATGACAGAGCTGCATGGAGACAGAGTGTCTGGCTCCATATTTAAACTCCACTCTGTCACCTTGTGTTTGTGTTCCTGTATCGGTCAGCCTATCTGGTTTATTACTCTGTTATTTATCAGCACTAATGAGCTCAGACCCTCACAGCCTCACCCAACTTTTAGTCATAAACCAGAAAGTAGAATAATACAAAACTCAAATATCTCCATCTATCATTTTTATCGCTTATAGAACAAGGGAAGGGACTTGGAATGAAAGAAATGGGGGGAAAAAGTCACCAATGGGGGAAAAAAAGCTTCTAAAAGTTCTCTTCCCGCAATATTTCTTTGCTAAAATATTTTATAACACCAACCAATGTTGACTTTTTCCTAAACAAAACTGTCATGTCTTTAAATGAGACCCCTTATCTGTAATCTGTACAGTCCTAGTAAAAGTATCCGGTCTGTTTAATAATTTGCAGCACAGACAAATGACATGAATCACAAGTTGGCACAAGAGACACTTGCAATATAGAGCAAATATACAAAGACCGTTTTGTATATTTAACTTTTAAACCCTCAAGATGAAACTCATGCGATCTCATGTCATCTTACAAAAGAAACTCCTGGTAATTCACTTGAAAATCTGGAGCAATTTCGGTTTGGGAACTTTTAAGGTCTTATTAATGCCCACATTAAGCTTTTGGCAAGTCGTTCTATATGATATTAATGACTCATCAAATAGGCCCTGGATGGACTGGCGACCTGTCCAGGGTGTACCCCGCCTCTCGCCCGTTGACAGCTGGGATTGGCTCCA
>JBAMHV010000006.1:4983311-4996373 GCA_037177535.1 Pseudomugil gertrudae | reverse complement strand
ATATACAGTATTTATTTTTACATTCTTACTCTAACATTTTACCTACATTCAAGACAAAATTAGTTAAGGATGCAGTGACTGTGTTAAGTTTTACCTGGAGAGCTAACAAAAGCAATAATGAAAAAAAAAGTTAAAAAATAAAAGTTTACTTTGATTTCCATGACAAAATTAAATGTTATAATAATATAAGTAATGATAACACTAATGTGCAGAGGAAACTGTGTGTGTATGTGTGTGAATGTGTCTGGTTAACCTTGGTGGGTTTCATTAGTGGCCCAAGGCCAGCAGGCTGAGGATGAATTAGGAGGCCAAGGGGCCACAAATTTATCGTGGACAAGGCCTTCTCTGATTAAACCTGTTGGACACACATACATGTAGGTGCACACACAAAAACACACACACATACATACACATACTGTACAGGGTGCAAAGGACTACAGAGGACAAGGTGCACATATGCGTGTGTTCTTAAAGAATGTACATTTTATGTGTATCTTTAATAGACTGAGTCATTAATTTTACGACCACCTTAACACATCTAACAGGAAAATACATTTATTAAGCATCTGCATTTCGTTCTGCAGATACACACCGACAGAAACAAACCTGAGTACACAACAGAGTACTTAATCTGTTGATAGTTTCTCATTTAAATACTCTGATACTCATCATGGGTTTTTTTCTGTTTGTTTGTGCGCATAGCTGCGCGTGTGTGCGTGCATATGTGTGTGTGTAGGAGAGAGTTCATCTTTCCCCACAGTGGAATCCTGAAGCCTTCATGATGCGTAAAGCGATCACATCGGCTTTACTAAGAAAAGTGCTCCAATCGAGAGTTGTTGCTGCTTTGCATTGTTTGTGACAAGGACACTTTCAACGGTCACCCTGAGTTCACCAAGTTCGTCATCTGATCCCAGCCCCCTCACACGCTACCCACAGATTGTGGAGGGATGCCCATAACAAATGATCAGCGTCTCCTAACAACAAACATTTGAGAAGTCTTCCGTTTAGGTATGTTTTGCTCTTTATACATATTTTAAAACATTTTGTTTAATGTAAAATTGATGTCTTGGTTTAAAAATGCTGCTTCCTTTGTCCAAAAATGTTAAAATAATGCTTTCTAATAATACACATGGTGTTAAATACATAATATTGTCTTTATAATGATGCATTTAGCAGTGCATAGACATTATTTATTGCTATTTGACTGTAATTATTAAACATTCCTGTTGCCATTTAACGTTTTTCATCATTATCTGCATTAATATTTGTGTTGTCTAATTCTGTGTCTTGCCAAGAGTTTAATGATCTATTATAGTGTAAAGCTGAATGCTTTAATTATTCTTAACATAAACTCATATTTTCTCAAACTTTTTACTTGCTTAATCTTTAAAACTGAGTGAGATTGCATAATATGTATTTTAAAGGTATGAATGTGATAAAACAAACCAAAGGTCATCATGTATGAGCGTTTACACACTGTCACCCCCTCCCTCTCACACACACTCCTCCCCTCACCTCTTATAATCTGGTTGAGGAAGGTTCATCAGGTTTGCACAGTTTGCCAGGTGACGGAGGTCATTCTTCTCAACCTTTGGTGTGATATTATCCTACTAATACCCAACCCAGATCCTAAACCCTGCAAGGTCAGAGCGACTACCAGCATGCAAAACAACTAACACATCGGCTTGTGGAGGTCCCTCAACATTTGGTTAGTTGAGATCCCCCTAGTTAAGCAGATCATGGTTAGATTTCTGATCCATACTGGGATGAGATGAAGGTAAACCAGCTGGCCTTTCTCTCATTAGGGCCTAGTGAATGCAGGCTTGTTAAGAAGAGTGAATGATTTCACAAGGAATATTTCAGGTGAAATTAAAAAAGGTCAAGAGGTGCTCTGACTCTCAAAGCAAACTTATAAACAACGCTAAAATAAGTGTGGTAATTATTTAAAAGGAAAGTACAAGAAATGTTTGCAAATTCAAGTGAAAAATGTGGCTCAGAGATTGTTTATGTATATGGAGTGTGTTCCAATTACAGCCTGAAGGGCAATGAACTTCTTTTGTAAATACAGAGAATCGTTTATATTGAATTGGTCCCGTCCTTCTGCGTCAATGAACACCGTGAACATCATCTCCATTTGCTAAAATCTAACAAATAAATTCAACACCAGTTAAGCTGTAAAACAGCAAAAGAATGTAGCATATATGTGGAAAAGCTGATTAAAGCCAAACTCTTCAAATGGCATTCAGCAAAAACAGAAATGCATTTCGATTGTAAATATTGGTCAATAAATGCATATATTTAATGAGATGTCACTGCATTGGAGCACTTTATTTATTGTTATTTAACTTTAAATACAATAGCCAAAAAGAATAGACTTACAACCAGATTTAAAGACCATGTGAACCTTTAAATGAAGTGCTGTTGAGAGACTGTTATGTGGCATGGCTAATATTCTTGAAGCACTCCAGTTTTAATCCCATCTGCTCATAGATTTATAGCCTCTTTCCCCACTTTGTTGCATTACAGAACATCAAAAGAGGAAAAACCCATCACTCTTGCAAACTTTCCCTCTGTGTCTTCTGTTATTACTGTTTTGTGTCTTTAACCCTCACACACACACAAATGGTGGAGCACACATTGCACAGGTCGAGTGCATTTGATTTATCCCACTGAGCTTCCTCCATGGCTCATTTCCATAAATCATATGTCAGTGTGTTTGTAGCCAAAGGGACGTTAACAACAGGCTGCAGTCCAAACACAGAGAGCATAAGAAGCTGAAAACACTTCTGAGGCACAGTGCGGACCGGCTCCGTGGCTACATCCATCAACACAGAGAGGAGGATGGAAAATTTCATGTGGAGACAGTGTGGAAATGTTTCGTCATCTGAACAGCGCTGTTGAAAGAAAGTGTGTGTGTATTTGAAGTGTGTTTGTGTCGACTACTTTCTCACGTCGGACCACATGGAGAGCCGAAGGGGGGCCTACAACTTCCGCTGAAATATTCTCCAGTGCAGCCTTGTAATGTACACACACTCATACACAAACACAAGTTGTGAGGTAAGAGTTCATGTGTAACTCTGGTTATGATTCGAGTAGCGGCCATTGTTTTCATGGAAACGACCACTTAGATGCTCCTTCCTGTGTTGTTGTCTCAAAGGCAAAGTGGCTGCCATGTAAGTGAGTGTGTTTCCCACGGTTGTGTGATTGAATCACCCTCAGATACTATCTACTGTCATCCCCCCTCCCCTCTGTTTGTTAAGCATTTCCTGTCTGGCCTGAGGAGTTAAAGATCACAGAGTTAAAGTAGGACTGGATTTTGGACTTGAGTTTGTCCTGAACTGCTCTTTTAAAGAAAATCCAGTGCATGATTTAAAAGTCGTAGTTGTAAATCATATTCTGTATATGTACAGAAAATCAGCTAAATGTGAACCACATCCTTTCATTATGGCATCTTTTGATAAAGCAAACTTTATTTTTATTGGCTGTTACAAAAAAGTAATGATTAAAAAATAGAGAGAATGCTGAAAAAATGAAAAGTCATCTCGTTTCATGGCACTTATCCTCATTCAGAATCAGAATCACTCTATTTGCCATGTTTGTACCGACAAATAAGGCGTTTGACTCCAGTGGCAAGTTGCTCCCACTGTTCTTACTCTAAAAAATAAGCATAAGAGAGAAAACATTTTGATAAATAAGTAAAAAGTAAAAAAAAAAGTAATATAAACACAAGCAACGACACAGTATTCACATATTATTTACATGGTATCTACATGGTATTTGGCAATAATTACAGGTTGAGGTTCCATGGATAAATGCAAATGTGCATTCGTGTTCATTTTTGTTTATGGCAGTGATGGCCTGGGGGATGGAACTGTTCCTGTGTCTGCTGGTTGTTGCGTACAGTGCTCTAAACCACCTACCAGACAGGAAAAGTTTGAAAAGTGTGTGTGCAGGGTGTGATGGATCTGCATAGATGACAAGTTCGATAGGGGGCAGGTTAAACCCCAATTATCCTCTCTGCAACAGTGATTGTCCTTTGCAGTCTCTACTTGTCCAGTTTGGTGGTGGAACCAAACCAAACTATGATGGAAGTGATGATGGAGTACAGACTGGATGATGGCTGTGTAAAATGTGATCAACAGGTCTCGTGGCAGGTTAAATTTTCTGAGCTGTTGTAGGAAGTGCAACCTCTTCCGGACCTTTTTCCTTACAGAGTATATATGCAGACATACACTTCATATGGCGAGAGATTGTGGTTCCCAGAAACCTGAAGGTGTCTGCACAAGGCACTGTGTTGTTAAGGATGGTGAAGGGGGCAGGTGGCATGGGATTTTTTCCTAAAGTTCACTAGCTTCTGGTGGTTCTGACTGCACCACTGGACAACCTGTTCTACTTCCTGCCTATAAGTGCACTCATCACTGTCCTGGATCAGACTAATTACAGTGGTGTCAGCCGCATATTTCAGGAGTTTCACAGAAGAATCTCCAGAGGTGAAGGGATTAGTGTGGAGAGATAAGAGAATTGGGAAGAGGACACAATCCTGGGGGGTACCGGTGTTGATCATCTGAGTTCTGAATGTCAAACCTTTAAAAAACATCATTTCCGTTTTTTTGTACAGTTGTGTCAAAACAAAAAAAGTGAACTTTGGCAGATTTTCATACTCTGATACCCTCTGACAAACGCTGATTTGGCATCATCTTGCCACTGTATGTAGTCTCAGCTCTCTCCATCAAATAAAAGTTGAGCAGATGTTGACCCTCTTCTTATCTCTTGTCATGTCGCTTTCTAGCTTTCTTTTCCTTGCTTAATCTTTTTTTAACTTGTCTTGTCCCACATTAAAGCAGGCAGAATGATAGTACTTCCTTGCTTACTCTGATAATGTCCACTTGCATTTCCTTGCTGAATCAGTCATGGTGTGGGTTCAAAATGGACAAAAGACATTTTGTCGGCAGTAAAAGTTATGAAATGCAGTTTATGAAACTAGTATGCGGCTGGGCAAGAACTTGAGGAATGTATATACTTTAGAGTGACAAATTGTTCTTTTTTGTCCAGACATGTCCTATTTTTGAGGCGCTAACGTTTTTTTTAGCTGGAATTTCAAAATCGTCTGTAATTTTCCCTCAAATAAGTTTACATTTATCAGCAAAACACCCCAAGTCACTGTAGTAAGTTGGTGTTGTGCAAAACTATAGCGACATTATGAGTTAATCTACTTCTTTATAGACTGGCTTTGCGCACTTGGAGAATGCACGTTTTCCCTGTAAGAGGTTTCATTAGGCTTACTTTCTCCCACAGTTTTTCACTAACACCTAAATAAGATCTGGAGAAAGGCTGCATGTTTTAGACAAATGTTTGGATGACTTGAGGAATGAGCTGTTCAATATGGGGTCTCTGTGTCCAGTATCTAATAAAGCTAGAAAATCCAGAAACATTTATGTATAGCATACAATACTAGTCAAATGTTTGGGCACACTTTCCCATTAGATTCAATAGAAAACTGTGTCCAAACTTTTGATTGGTAGTGTATATAACAATTATAACAGCAAAAATTCTCATGTTCATGTTAACGCATGGGAAGCTCGGTAAATGGCATGCAAAGCAGGGTGCTGGAAGTTCACATCAGTTCTGCCTCTAAACATTAGTTTTCTGTCTCAATACTGTAGTGCACTGGAATGTAGTCTGTAGTGCGCACAATTATGGGTAAGTACTGTCTTAAATGGAATACTGGACATTGGACTCTTACCGGTAGTGACATATGACCGGTTGGACTATATTGCTGCATGACAAACATATTATTTTGTGTCCACTATGTGGATAGGGTTACCGCAGTCTCAAACAAAATGATCGGATCCATGAGTTATTGGAAGCATAAAATTAGAAAGGTAGCAAGCTGCAGTATACATGGGAACCTTTACAAAATAACTTTATACTCACATCTATACAAATTAGCCTCTGCTGCAGTATTGTTTGCCGCCATTATTTGAAAGTTTAGCACTTCCTTTTTCGTTACATCAGCAAGATGGCGTTGGTTTAGTGCGTGTCCATCGTTTCATACTAGATTATTGGCAAATTTAAGGGCAGCATATGGGTACTTTTAGGGCACTGACTTTTTTGCTTAAATGTCAGTGTAAACGCACAACGCACTTAAACATAAAGTGCAAAATAGTGTTAGCGCGCTGATTGAGACACAGCCTTAGGCTTCTTTTTTGTTTGTTTGTTAAAATTCATTACATTATTTCTCTATAGAGCAACAAACAGGCTTGATCAAAATGTATCTTCTCTATCACAAAATAGACTGAAAGCCAGTTTATAAAAATTATATATTTATAACCACAAAACATCTGTCCAGTCTTTTTGCAACATATTTTTCCTTTTGTTTCTCATCCAAACCGATAACTAAAACTTCTGCATGAACGCTGCAAAGGGATATTCTGTGTGGACATAACCCCTGTTTCTCTTTCACTTTGTACAGTTTTACGCTGCTATTTTTTTCTTAAGCTAAGTTGTATTTACTTAAGACTTAAATACCACTGGTTGTGCTGTGAAGTCTGAGCCGTTATCATAGGTTAGTTCTCCGTCTGGTCTCTTATTAAAGAGCAAGTAAATAAACCATACAACACCTGCGGCAAAGTGCCATCTTACATTGTTATGAAGTGAGACAATGGGTTGCAGGAAGAGGTTGTGACCTGCTACTTCACCTTTGAGGCTAGTCCTCCCTCATATTCCTCACCTTGTCAAAGGATTTAGTCATTTTATTCTTATACCAAACTTTTAGAACATTTTAAGGGCGCTTTAGGAAGATGTCCATTCAGAATTAGAGGGTGCTGTTGTAGGAAGTGGATGCAAGTCGAGTTGAGAAATTGTACAAAAGCTTTTAATTATTCCAAGCTAAATCGCTGTCTCAATTAATCACATAACGGCACCTGGTCAGGTCACTAAGAGTTTCACACAATTAGAGAACAAACCCAAAGGAAAATAATTAAGTGTTAATGTATATTCCAACAGACAAAGGTAAAGCAATGCATCTGCACATGGGGAGAAGATACCTCTGTAAAATTACAAGAAAAACAGGGGGAGGCTATGAACAGGTAGAAAAAGGAGATGTTAAGAGGTGGCAAAGTAGAACACAAACAGAAACAGAGAAGATGAACAAGTCAAAGTGATAGTTGCTTGGTATTCTAGTCTGTAATTTATACCTTGACAACAGAGCTGCCGTTGGCGACATTTCCTCAGGGGAGCGTCTCCTGCGGCAACCTGATGGAGCCATCAGACCACGCCCCCTTTTGTCTTGTTCTTTGATCACTGATGTCAACCTTTTAAAGCTATGTTGTGTTTGCAGGAAACAGGAAAACCCCATGTCTAAGTGTGCATGTGTCACCTGAACATGTAGACACTGTGACTACACAAAATGAGTCTTTTTTTTCCGTTTATGTCCTTGATTAACAAATGTATAGCTTTTCTTTAAAAGCATGTAACAATGCCTGGCACCTCAAGAGATTAATTTTTAGACTGTTTGTTTACAAAAAAAATCCACAGAAATATCAGGACAAAATCAGTCATTAAAAATAGAAAACAACTAAAGCTTAGCCTTTCAGATGGTTTCAATGTTCCTCGTCTGTTTTGGATAAAGATAAATAAAATGTTGTACTGGGCAATCTCAGTTCTTCCAGAAGTTACTGAAGCTTTAGAAAGTTTTTGGTCTTAGGTGTGAATATATTAAATTCACTCGTTCAATATGATGTAACCATTAAAGGTAGCATGCTATCGGATAATGCAGTCTTATCTGGAGTGTGAAGGTGGCAATCCAGATGAAGGAAAACATTGACAAGCAGAATGGAGAAAATTCTTCTGCTTATCATTGTTATAGGGTGATGCCCTGGGGTATTCCAGGACATGCTCGAGGAACTCTGACTCTTGGCTGGCCTGGGAATGCCATAGCATTCCTCCGGATGACTTGAAGAAGTTGCTGGGGAAAGCAAAGTCTCGACTTCTCTGCTTGAGGTAGAAGATGGATGGACGGCTTATCACTCCTCTCCCACTCTCTTGTGTGAATTTAAGGACAAACATAAGGACCTGATTAAAAACATTTGTTTGCTATAATTTCTGCACTGGAAGCCAGATTTAACAAATAAATGGGTGCATTCTGTCCTTTACACTGTTAAACTGAAATTCAAGTAAGAAAAAAACATAAATGTCATTAGCACCAACATTTTGAGACTTTCCATTTCTTTCTTTTTTCTAAAGTAAAATCCGAATTGAAACTTTAAATGTTTTGCAATATAAAAAAGAGGTTCTACCAGAAAGCTATTTTTTTAATAAAACCCCAGTGCCTATTTAACATGCTGTGTTCATTTGTAACCGTTGCAAATGCTACTGCTTCCTGGTAGGAAATAGAGACTTCCAGGACTTTTTGATAATTTCCTGGGAAACCTCAGGAAATTCAGTGGGAATACTGCTGTGTGTGTATATATACTTGAATTAGCATACTTCCTAAAATGAACTATTCCTGTAAATGAAACCTGGTCTACGAGGCTGATAGCAGACTGCCTTACTAAAACACACCCATTGGTTTGTTGTCAACACTCACCTGGCACATACCTGCAGAGTCCACTGGAAGTACCACGGAAGATGAAAGATAAAAGATAAAGACAAAAAACATTCAAGCAACATTTCAAAGAATTAAGGCGTTTCAAAATGCCCTCACAACCCGAGTGAATTCCAGGAAGTGTAGGCCAGAAGCAACATTAAAATGTTTTACTGAATACATTTAAATGGCTTTTTCTGAATCTCACTGTAGCTTGGTATCTGCAGCAGTTTCACCTTCATTCTATTGTAAGAGTGTGTGTATGTGTGCACATTTGTGTAAAGCGTAGATATAACGTTCATGTTTGACCTCCAGAGACCAAGACCAAGCTGTTGCTTTCTCCATTTGTCATAAGTAAGATAATTTAACATCTTATGGAACAAAATATTGGGGAACAAAGAGTAAGAAGGAACAAAAAAGCCACAGGCAGGTGAAGTCAGAACAGAGGAAAGAAATCAAAGAGAGGGCGGACACAAAGGCAGTAACAATAAAGCAGAAGGAGAGACAGAGGTCACATTGGTAGTAAAGAAAGACACAAAAAGATCAAGAAAGGAAATTAGTTATCGGGAAAAAAAAGCGATGCCCAAAAGAAGTGCTTTGATAGCTCTTGATGGAACATTTTGAAAACCTTTAATTGAGTTTGCTAAAGATCAGAAAAACCTTGGCTGACATAATATTTCCCAGGAATTACTCATCCATGTTCTTTTCCATGACAAATTACGCTAACGGTACAAAAACTCGGTGTTCCACAGTCTCCATGTTCCTCATACTTGTCTCTGAATGAGCCGAAGCAGGCTTCACTGCTCCCTACCTGTCGTGGTAACTGTAACAATATAGATGTATGTTTTGCATACTTTGTATGTTTTATCAGTACATCTAATCAGTTATATTACTCATTACAACTTCATTACCATCACAAGTGCATCTGTAATTAGAAAAAACAATCTTGATTATTGCTTGTTAGTACTTATTTCTTTCATCATGTGCGAGTTTCCCTGGAACACATGATCACATGTTGAGATCTGTGTTACCTTATCTTCCTTAATCTTGTGTTGCCTGCAAGTCTCCAGCTAATAACACTGAAACTGAAAGGGGAAATGTAAAGAAAAAAAGAGGTCTAAGTAAAATGGAATGTCTTACATGTTGACAGATGGAAAGAGAGACATCACTTCTGCCTTAAAGGGAGAATTTACTCTCACACATGGCTCTCAGGCCTCCTCCTCCCCTCCGCATTGCCACCGTGCCTCTGGCGAGCTGTAAAGCAGCAGGTTTGCGGGTTTTCCGGGCGTGGATGATCCAAACTATTGACTAGTGCATTGCAACCGCCACCATGGCTAAATCAGCAAGATGGCCTCTCCCTGGAAGCAACATATGTTTTACTGGCTGTCTGAGTCTTCAAACCAAACACAAACACTCCCCCACACAACCCTTCTGGCACACAAAATGTCCCCCCTGCCAACACCTCCTCAGGTCAAACAAATCCCCTTCAAATCAGGGCCTACAGCCACCACACAGGGGGTAGGGTGAGGTGAGTGGGAGCTGGGTGTAATGTGGCAACTTCTGGGACTCAGTAAGCATGTGTGAATTCCTATATGGCCAGTTCAACCATGTAAATACTCACAGACAATGTATAAGTTCTAAATTATGGAGTCAGTCTATTGACTGAGAACAGTGATTAGCTAAAATGCTGAAAGAAAACAGACAGATTACACTAAACCTGAGTGTGCAGGGATTATAAAGACTTATTTTGGGTGCTTGGTTAAAAAAAAACAATGCAGAAGACCTCAGACTTCAGTGGATTACAGTGAATTTACCAACATAAATAAAGCAGGGAAACTCCCATCCAGGTTTTTGTTGTTCTGTTGTTTCAAGGCAACCATTTTCATTGGTGGAGGAGAGTTGGTGCAGAGGCTTTTGGGTGGAGTTTGCTGCTTCTGTATGTTCAGATGTTTGACTGAATTGACAGAGAGGGGCTGCACCCGGGGGTTTTTTGGGCTGGGTGGAGGATTTGGGCTGCGGTCTGGTTTTCCATGTTAGCTTGCTATCAAAACTTTAAAATGTTTGTCCAAGATTACAGCAAATATGTTCAGTGGGCAGTCTAGGAAGTCTTGGGGGAAGTTTGAAATAAAAACCATGCTTTTTTCCTTAAATGAGCATTTTTCTGTTTGTGTGCATGAATGGGTGCATTAGTGGGTTTTGCAACTTATTTCTTTTTTATATTTCCAAGTTTAATTAATCATATTTTATAGCTATTTCTTAATCTATATGTTGTAATAATATATAAGAATGCAAAATAACAAATTTGTTTGTTGTTTTGAGCTACAGGATACGTCTTTATCATATGTTCGCTTAAATATCAGACAGTCCGAGCTTTAGCGTCGCCTTTGTTGACAGTAACAGGGAGAGTCGTCTTTGTTTTGGCGAGTACCGCTCTCCTTGTTTGTAATCCTCTAAGGCCAGTTCACGGTCTCAGACTTGGGAATTAGACCACTGGATTAAACTAGTGACGAATTAGCCTGATGAGTTTTCTCAGCAAACAAAACAGACCCCTTCTCCCCCCAATCCATAAGCTGCTCAAAGTCTGAAGGCCAGCTCTGGCCGTCTGAGAAACTAAAACACCCACAAATATGCACACAGAAGAGCTAAAAGATGTAATGAAATACACATGCTTTGTTTAAAAGACATGGATGGGCATTTAATTAATTTAATTTAAATAATTGTTACATTTATTGAGCAAATGATTATTTCTTTTTTCTTTTGGAAGCCCTTATTTTTCCATAAAAATTAAATAAACCCCTCAATCACATAGCTTGTTGAAAACAATGTGATTTAATATAAAAAAATGTTATTTAAATTTACAATGCAGATGTTGGCTACAGGGTCTTTTTCAGAGCTAATAGTACACATGGTATGATTTAGGTCTGAATTATAAAAATCTATTTGAATCTTTTCTGACAAATGTTGTGCTTTTGATTTAGTTTGTGATTTTATCCTTTATATTCCAGCTTTTGTTTGATGTACACAGAGAAATATATTCATATGCTATAACATCAGCAAGCAGTTGATATATAACTTTACTTAACAAGTGCATGATGCAACCTGTTACCAAGGCAGGATTAAAGATGCAGAGGCTGCTGGGCACAGAGTGTTAAAAGAGCTCCTCAGTGATGACCAGAATGAAGTTGTGTATATTGTTCATCACATGGGATTCACGCCACATTATTGTAAAACGATCCATTTCTCATGTGGCTCTGTCTCTCAGGGCCCTTGCCAAATGACTGAGCTTCACACCTGATCTCTAAGGGAGGGCGCAGCTGCCCTGGCAGGAACGTCATTTTGGCCACCTTAAGATCTTGTTCTCTTGGTCACTATCCACAGGTGATGGTAGTAACCTAGATGGACAGGTAACTCGAGAGCTTTGTCTTTCGGCTCTACCCCTTCTTCATAACAAGACCATTGCAGTCTCCACATCACCATACTGATCCACCTGTCAATAATCAATTCCTACACCGACTCGTGGGTCAGAACCTCTTTCCCAGCCTGAAGAGGACATCGCAACCTGGGACATAAAACTGGACTATGTGTCAAAGCCTGCAATGTGACTTTTCAGCATTACATTCATGGCATAAAACAGCACATAAACAAATAAAGCTTTCTGATCCATGAAGCCTATTGGATGCATATGGAAAACAAAATAAACACTTCTTACAAACTGCGGTTCTAGTAATGCCTATATGCCTTAGTAGCACGTTATCACATTCCTTTACTAAGAAATCTGTAACTGCTTTCTTAACTTGACAGCTCAGGTTTCATTTCATATTGTCCAAGTTATCTGCTTTTATGCAGCCGAGCTGCTTCAACATTATCTGCGCCGCTTACCACTTCCTATTCTTTCTACTCTCTTTTCTCACCGACAGACAGATTAACTTCTGTTCATGTCCACAAACCAGCTCTCACCAGTTTGTTTGCTTAACAGGCACAGCTACTTGTGACCAGACAGAGAGGCAGAGGTGGGACATTTCAGGAGTTGAGCTTTTTCTGTCGTCTTCTTTCGTTTTTTTACTCAAAATCCAGGATGAGGTTTGAATGACAGGTGATGTTTAGACGACTGTTGTACAAGATGGATGGAAGGAATCATAACTTGGTTTCTGTTTAAAGTCAATTAATCCGGCATAGTAGGTCTGTGGACTCAGTTCATTCAGTCGATCCAGGCTTGCTTTCACACTACACTATAGGTGCTTTTCCATTAGTACCTGCCCGACGCAACTCTACCGGCCCGGGCAATACTATATTGTACTGGACTGCTTTTTCATTACAAGTCGCGATCCTCTAATGTGGGAGAGGACCTCCGAGTTTCTAGACGCTTTGCACGGAGCCTGCAGAAAACCACAGAAGAAGACAAATACCATAGAAGAAGACAGACACAAAGATAGAAGACTTCCTGGTAACTTTTTACCTGGGGCTCGGATTATGGTTAT
>JBAMHV010000006.1:4951221-4969073 GCA_037177535.1 Pseudomugil gertrudae | reverse complement strand
GTTGTTACAACACGGGACACAGCACTGTACCATTATATTGTGGTTTGGTTTGGACACGGAAGTGACTTTTTCGGCTAAGGTGACGTAGCCACTAGCCATCCCCATTTACATCCCTTTGTTTGACAAAGAGAGCCAAGCAAACATGCTCCTAAACATATCAGAAAGTCAAGTAGATGGATGACTGAGTCAAATAATAGACACCCATATTAATGTTGTAAACTCAGGCTCTGTTAATGTCTGGAAAATACATTTAATTTATTTTATTTCTATTCAAAACACTTAGAATAAATTAGAAACTATGCCTGGTCAAAACTAAACAGAATAAAAGTATTGTTTTAAGTAATTTTAAGTAACAACTTTAAATGTTTTCTAAAAAGGAGCCCACAACATTTTACAGTATTTTAACTTTTAAAATGTATTTATCACTCTTCAGTTACACAACAGCTGCAACAGAACTAACAGAGAAGAGTAAATGATAAATGCTTTTATGTTACTCACCAAAACTCTTCAATATTACCGGAAAAATTGCTACACCTGTTGATAGCAGCATTTTCTTTAAACAGAGTCCCCAGAAGGATCTAAAACATAATGCTTATGTGCCAGGTTTTCAGCAGAACTCTGCAGTGTGCATCAGTGAAATCGGTGTATTAGGAAATTGAACAAATATTCCTCTATGGTTCAAGTTTTGTTGTAATGCAATGATTTTCTATAATGAATTTATCGTAATTAACATGCTGAAGCCTTACATCTACCCATCTATTATCTGTACTGCTTATTCCAATGAAGGATGGCAGGTAGCTGGAGCATATGCCAGCAATCATTGGTGGGGTACAACCTGGACAGGTCACCAGTCCATGACAGACAGAGAGACAAACAATCAGATGATCAACCAGTCACACACACACATTCACTCCTAAGGACAATTCCGAATCAATACACATCAATAATACATGCAGCTCATTTGCAGACTTATTCTAACAAACCACAGGTTCGGTACAAACAAAAGGATTTTCACTGTGTACTTACATACTATTAGTGATTGCTAAGACTACATTAGTGTGCACCAAAACACCCCAAGTAAACAAAAGTAAACTGCTCCTGTTTCCTTAACATAAAACCTGTAAGATACCACTTGTAATCAGATTACTTTCATCTCAATACATGTGTTGGTGAGAAGCCCCACCTAGTTTAATGACAGACGGCATGACCTGATGAATGAAGATCTGAGGCTGTAAAGCAAAGATCTGAGCTTTCTGTTTAATTTCTGAAGCTTTCAAACATAATGTCTCATGCTGGTAGGAAACCGAAAAACAAACCATCATCTTCAGCATGTGCTGCTTCCTTTTTCACGCACATCCTCCTGTTTTCCCAGACTGTGTGGAAACAATAAATATTTCAACAGTGTTGAATGTGATCTGGAAACAATGAGACAGCACGTTTTTGTATATAAGGCGTTTAGTGACAGAAATGACATCTTGATTTAAACTAGTCTGCTAAAAATGATCAATATTTTATTAAATGTATCAAATAGAAAAAAAAAGACATCAGTCAAGTTTCCAGTTACGGAGTTAGAAGTTGCAGTTGCAGTCATAGTGGCCTTGTGAACGTGCCCCATCAGCTGACAACCTACACACAGTTGAAATGATCAAGTGATAAAACCGCTACACTTTTTGTTTCATGGTCCAGAAATGAAAAAACACACTCAAAATCATTGTATTAGACTCTAACCTGTATTAGACTCTAACCTATGGTTGTTCTGGAGCAAAAATATAAAATGGATTATGTTTTTTTTAGTAACTTCTTATTTTCATTTTCATTTTTTTTGTCTCACACGTTGGAAATCATGCTGTGTTAAGTCCTGTGATGATGCAGACAGAGGAAATTATTGAAACATGAGGCAGCAGGCTTTGGTGTTTGGTTTGGAAGCTAAATGTGACCTGATGTGCTGTTGATCAGATGATGATCTTCCTGCTGCGACCACAGAAGTTCTCAGCTCATCTCCACATCAGTCGTCTTGAGTAAAACACACCACACTCCAATTAAAATCAGTGTGTGTGTGTTTTAAATAACATTTTATTTGCTTCTTTAACAGCCGGGCCATCAGGCCCATGCTGACACCAAAGATAACTACAGATACTTATCATACATTCTTTCCTTGTCAAGTATATATGAAGTTACTATTGCTATTTATTTACTTTGCAGAATGATTGAATAAAGGCATCATCACTGCATATTCAGCTGTGAATATTTATCTTTTTACTATACACAATCAATATAATGTTGTGTCCTTGCTGATTTAGTATGTAATAGAGTGTTCTGATATTTAATGTTTATTCTTAATCAAAGTTTTTGAAAATGAGGCACTTTGTCTCATTTGGATCACCCGTATGCCTAAAATAACAACAGATTTGTCTTATTCTCTATTGTGTAAGAACATTGCCACATGTCTTAAATGGTTTCTCTGTGATAGCATCATGTCACAATAAGTAAAATGTCAAGCTTTAAACAGAAACATGTCAGATTTGCATTGAATCCTGTGTTTTTAGATAAAGTACCAACTTATCTGACACATGACTCCAAGTTTTTACTTACAATGGAATACAAAATTACTCATATGTATTGGATATATAATTTGTTGAAACAAATCTTTGCAACAAGTGGGACCTGAGACCATAACATTTATTGTATATGTGTGCAGCTGATAATACTTCACTATTTAAGTACTTAACTTTTGGTAATAGCAAATTTGGGAAAATAATACTGATAATAGATCAAATAAATGTGTTATGAGTGTATGCATATTTTAAAAAACATTTTTTCATGCAATCACAATATTTTCAACACAAACACATAATATCTGTACGTTCCCTGTATTTATGATATCTGTGGTAATTTGGCTAATTTGAGTTGCTTTCATTACACAAGTGTACAAGACAAGTAAATAAGTGCTTTACCTTTTTGTCTGTCAACAAGTTTATATGTAAACTTTGGTATTTACCCATACACTTGCTGACCATCAGGAACCTGCTACTATTATACATATCAAATGCAAAATCTCTGCCATGACCCGGGAAAGCAAAAGTAATACTTAACAAGTGTCCTTGGAGTTCTATGTGTTGTATTTGCTCTGAGAGACCTTCATAGTTAAAATAAGAATAGGCCTGAAACATCTGAATAAATACTTGTGGTAATCAGAGAAGATTTTTCTGATCCTCTTACCTTTAGGGCACTTTCTTAATGATATTACATGAAACAGTAGCAGTAACATAATAACTTCCTAGAGTCCTGAATGATTAAGTCAGTTATTAGAGTCCAAAATTGTGTTGAGATAATGTTTCACTGTATCCTTGTAAAGAGCTGAGATGTCATTCTGAGACTAAAATAAAGCTGAACATCATTAGCACTCTGAAGTGGGACTTATGAGTCCTAAATGACAGAGGAGTTACATAAACATAAAAACTATTAGTGTAAGTGCGTCTTTTTTTCTTTTTGCTCTTCTGACACTTTCTCATTCCTTTCTGATCCACGGCCAGCAGAGTGACAAGCCGCTGGTTAACTTTCCCTTCTGATGCAAGATGAACTCTGAACTCTTCACCTGGCTGTGACGGAAGCCATGCACACACGCTCATGCACCTGCTCCGAATCATCACACACAGAGACACAAAGCCCAAGGCCAAACCTGCTGTAAATCTGTCCTGACACACACACACACACACACACACAGGCAGTGTGGCAAGTCTGAACAAAGGCAACGCTGCAGAGCAGTGTGAGGGTTTTATTTCTGTCACACTGCCTTATTTATCCATCTCCATCTTGTCTTTCTTATTATATCCATATCTTCATTTTTTTCACTTCTGGACTGACATAATAATCCAAAGTTAAGTTTTCAGAACTCACAAAAGACATAGGAACTAGCCAAGAGCAAAAAGTCTTACATTCATCAAGCCTTTATTTAGAATAAAAGGATGACAGCTGGATGGCACTGAACAAAAATGATAAAACTATATCCATTGTTCGCACAGTTGAGTTATTCTAAAAAATTTACTAAGAGTGTTTTTCCACTTTATTACAAAAACTAAACTGCATGCACACACTGCAAACTATGTGGGTTAAAATGTTGGGTGGGCTTGTGCCTTTGTTATAAGTCACCAAACAGTAACACAGTGACTGACAGATGACCCAGCTGCCACTTTTTCCTGTTTCTGCTGTCCTGCAGTGTGGTCTGCATCACCGGCAGAACCATCCAAAACACTGTGCGCAGGCCAGGTAAATGCCTTCCTCGTATTATTTCAGACATATTTCTCACCCTACATCAACTCTAATCATATTAATCTAAAACCTAAAATAAATCAGACCGCAAAAGCAGCTGAGAGAGGTTGTGATGTATAAAAACCCAGAAAACAACAGTTTGTTGAACAAACCATCACCAGTTTATGACCCCGAATTCCTGATTGTAAAAACAGTGACACAGCAGTTGCTGGAGAAAAATGTGAAACTCTGTTACTTCCCATCATTGCCGCCACACACACATGCACACTAATGAGATGGCAGTGACACCAAAGCAACATGTTGCAACAAAAGAAACCTGCTGTTGCCTGTCAGGGTGGCCTCATGGTTACACTGAGGGTCCAGTAACAGAGAGAGGACAGTCTGGTCCCAGCAGGTTGTTAAACTGAATAGATAGTGTTGATGTGGAGGAGAGCACCATCTAAGGCTGAAGACACATACTACATCGTTGCTGGAAATGAGGAATTGTACATTCATTTATACCTTCATTAATTTTTTTTATACTATACAATTCCAGTTCACGGTTTATGGGAAGCAAGAACTTATTCTAGAAATTAGCATGCAAAAAGCAGGGTACATCAGAGACAGGTCTCCAGTCCATCACTGGAAATGGTGAATTGCGCATAAATGAATTTTTTTTTAAATGTGCAGAGATCTGAAGTTTCACTACAGTAAACTGCAGCTTTCTACAGTCATTACCAAAAAAGGTATTGCTAATGACTTATCCAGAACACTGATTGAACAACCGCTGAATGCTGACGTGTCATCGGATTCGTTTCAGGAAATGAGCTGGAATATTACATTAATCTGAGTTCTTCTTTTTCTTTCAGTTTTCATGCTGTGTTTGAACATATAGAAAAATAAAATCCTGAATAAAACATTATTTTCTGTCACTAATTCTGTGGTTCCTTCGATACTTTTGACAGCCTGGTATATTTTCTTATTCCAACATGATTTATCACTGGGGGACAGTTTCAAACCAGAACATCAGCTAAATGTTTAGAAGAAGGGGGATTTTGAAAGACTTTTCTTCAAAACTGACTCCCAGCTTTGGCCAAAGCTGTAACCAGAATACACATTTCCATGTGGCGTTTGCGTATGCCATTGCTGTTCTGATAGTTTCATCAAAACCTCCTCGAATTTATTGCTCAATTTTCCAGTAAAAATGTCAAACTCGAGTCTCAATCAGCTAAGGAAGTTTCTTTTTTTTCTGACACCGAAACTTCAATTTACAGTTATTAAAATAACTATTAAAGCAGAGCTAAAGCAAGTTCAGACCTTAAAGGTTTTAGCTTCTGAAGTGCACTGACATTCATCATGCACATCCCTGGAGCATGGCTGAGATGCTGCTGTCCACAACTTTGATTTCCAGCCTGGAATCTTTTATTTTTTGCAGTACATGTTGCACACCAACATCAATAGCTCAAAACAGCAAATAGTAACTAATGCAACAGAAAGACTCAATAAAATGCTAAGGGAGGAAATGAGGAAGATGAGATAAAGTTTAAGATGAGGATCTGCTGGAGACGTCTAGCAGAGTCACCTGTTGGGAAAAGCTTCAAGTGAGGCGGAAGACTGAGTTTGAGTGGGCTGTGTTCTGCACCTCTATTGTTGACAGGGTAATACCTAAACCTGTTAATAGACACCAGCCATGAGGGATGCTGTCAAGTCTGTTAGACTCTGGGGGCAGCTGATGGGTATTGGCAAGCTAAGGGCAAGAGGTGGGGTACACTCTGGACAGGTTGCCAGTCCATCACAGGGCCAACACACATAGACAAACAACCTTGCACACACACTCCTATGGGCAATTTAGAGTCTCCAATCAGCCTATCCCCAATGTGCATGTCTTTGGAAGCTGGTGTACCCAAAGAGAACCCACACTAACACACTAGCCACAGTGCTAACCAACTAATTCTTCTAAACCAAAGAATTTTTCTAAGACCTCTTCAATCCCACCAACATGGTTTCTCAATAGGAAACAGAATCCGGCTCAGTTAGCTCTTAGCTAAAGGCAGCTCAGGTGTGTGTTAAAGATCTCTGTGGTGCCAGGGGTTCCTGGGAAGAGGAGAACTCTAAAGGACATTTTTTTTCTATGCACAGACAAGGTCCTGAGGTGATACAGCTGGATTGCTGCTTATAGGATTGGGTCTGTGCTGTAGATGTGTCTGTTAGCGCCGCTGATTTGCAATTTCCAGCGCTCGCTGAAGCGATTCGCAACCAAGTATGAAGCAGATGGGCTACATAGGTTGACATATCATGTTTTTATGTGCATAGACAAACATTTAGCATTTTGGCAATTGTTAAATGTTTCATTGGGAAACTCCAATGCATTGTGTGGTTAACCAGCATGAACACATTGGAGTTCTGTTTTAGACCCATCGCTGTTGTATGGGAAAAGCATAAAGAGCAACCTTCCAGTAAAACAAACAAAGAAACTGAATATCAGTTTATTGAGAATGGAGCTAAGTGAAAATTGTAGGGCAGGATGACAGGGAAGCAGGCAGGAAGCGAAAACAGCTGATACACTGGGACAGCACTTCTGGACAGAGAAAGGCAAAAAGTATGATTCCCACAGAAACACATTAACAAGACATGAAACTGGTGCAGAGGTCAGACATCACCGCATATGTGCAAGTGACCATCCGGCAGAGGATTGTGATCAGACCAGAGTGGAAATGCTGGAATGATATTGAGATGACAGTCATCAGCTGTGCTGGAAACTTATTGCCTGAAACAGAAACTCCACCTGAAAGAAAAGAACACACCCACACCACTGTCAGGATAATAAGACCCATAACAATGGCACTTTCACACAATAGTAATGACTCTGAAAAATATGTTTATAGTGTAGTTTCACTCTACCTGCTCTACCTACTCTAACTGGCAATCTTTCCAGGATGTACCCTCTTCTCGCCTGCTAATTGCTGAGATAGGCTCCAGCCGCCCGTGACCCTGGATGGATTGGATGACATTTTATAGAAAATGAATAAATGACCAAATTAATAAGTTGAAGTTTTTAGTTTCATCCTTTTCTGCTGCAAATAAATTCAAAATAAAAAAAAAGCCTGACATGTCTTGCCATTTTCTTTCAGGAACAATGATCTTTCTGGCAGAAATATCTTCTAAATGTTCCATTTGTTGTCCTTTCCTCAGTGGTCTTGAGGTTGGCCCAAGCAACTTATCCAACTAATCCAATTTAATGGATCAGTTTTCTGATCCATGACTCACTAATGTGTATTTATATGTAGCCTACATGTAAAAGGAGCATCTTAAATTGCTTATATACATTTTCAAATGACCATTATCATGCAGACCATAGCTAAATTTAAACTGTGTCTATATGGTTTTACTCCATAATCATTTAAACTGGTGTCATGTGAGAAAAATGATTGAAACTACACTGTGGCCTCTTAAATGGACAAATGTCATTGTGATAATCGGCCCTGAAAGTCGGGCAGCATGTCATCGGCCTTAAAAGTCTGACGTGTAAATCTTCCAGTGGTGTTTTTTCTTCTCCCTGCAGCAACTGTGCCTCGATCTGATGGCGAGCTCAGCCTGGGATGACATTCCACACATTGTCGAGATGAACAGGTCTAGTGTCTACTGTTCAAACACACACACACACACACACACTTGTCTCCTTGTTTTGCTGTTCCACCTGGGGTTTTCTGCGGCCTTGTGGCCTTAAGAAGCAGGAGCACACACCCTAAATTTAAAATAACCACTGTCTTGTCTCTGCAGTGGTACTGATGCCTGTTATGATAAGGCGTGTGTGCAAGATATTTCAACTCTCACGCACACATACACACTAATCCCCCACATGGTCTAGAACAGCAGCCTGAATAAGCAGTGTATATACTGGGCCGAATATCCAGTCACCGGCTACAGGAATCTTAACATGTCAAATACAGTAACCCATACACACCACATCTATCTGAAGAGAGCAGTTATACTGACAAGAAGGAGACAGCTGCAATGACATAAAGACAAAAAGACTGGAGAGGAGATGGTGAAGGGGGAAAACAGATGAATGAAGCAGGAAGACATTACTGAACTTTTTAAACATTCATAATAATCTGAATAAAAGTAACAATTAAGTGTTATTTACATTTACAAGCATTAAAAAATAATGAACATGACTGCAAATGTATAAAAACATTGTGTTACACTTGTGTTATAAGAGTCTTTGTGACCAAACAGCCTTACGGTGTCATTTTGGGGTGATATTGCCAAACAAAATAGTGCAATCTTTATTTTATTGCTGTTAATTTTCCAACTGGTTATGTTTTTAACTGACTTTAATGAGTGTTATGTAATCCTACAATTCCGAGTTTGGCAACAAAGGCCACTAAATTCATTGGCAGTGAAGAATGTGGAAAGGAGTCACACGAGTTATATGCCAGGATGGGAGCTCCACCTTCTGTGGAACACTGTACGTTATCTGCCTGCAACCCATGTTCCCTTTTGGGTTTTTTCTTTCCTTAACCCTTAAATGACCAGACACTAAATTTGTAATACTTATACTCTTTCTCTTTAAACTTTATGCAATTTAGCAAAATTCAGTGTGAAATTAAATAAATTAATCTTAGTTTAAACATAATCTTTCCAACATGTGTAGTTAGTTTAACGATATCACCATAAAGTAAGGATGAACTTCACAATATCGATACTGCAATGATTATTTCTCTAACAGCAATGGATAGAAAATGTTACTTGTGTGAAATAGACAAATGGAGTCCAAAGTTCTGCTAAAGTGTAATTTGGATGAAATTCATATTTTGACATTTTAACACTTATAGTACTGTAAGATGAAAAAAAGTACTGATGAAATGCATAAAACTAGGGGTTCAAACCAGCAGCATGAAATGACCTAAAGCTAAAGAGACAGATGCAACTTCTGGACTCTTTCTTGGTGCATTCAAGCCAGACAGTTTTATTTTACCCATTTTTTCATTGTTTAAATGAAGCAAGCTTAAAACCCGTGTTAATTAAGGACTAATTAACACTGAGCTCTATCAGCCAAAAACAAATAACACAAATAATGTAAAGTTATTTGTGTTATTTGTTTACCTTTCCTTCCTTTTCTTTTTCTTTGTACATCAATTTAGGTTGTAATGACAGCCTGAAGGAGAGTTTTAGATGGAAAGAAAGAGCATGAGAGGCTTAAAATAAGAAGAAAGGGGATTAGAGAAAAAGAGGGGGAAGAGGGAGGATTAACAAAGGAGGTGTTCAGTTTCACAGCTCAAGGTGTCAGCCGTGAATATTTAATAGCATCGTTTTCTCTTGTTTCTGGTCATGGTCATTTTCTCATCTCCTTTAATTTCCCGCTGCAGCTCCATTTACCTTGCAGAGTTATTTCATTGGCATATTGACACATAGGTCCATCCTATTCGGTATTTACTTTGCTGGAGCCTAAACATGCAAAGGAGAAAAGGACTTTCTTTCATGACATAATATAAGATTGAAAATAGTGCCTTTAAGTTGTTAATGCATGCTTATATATATACTGTGACAAACCCCAGCAGCTTATATTAATCATTGTTTACTCTGAGTATGGCCAAATGATGGTTAAATTGATCAGAAAAATCTGCTTTTATGACAGTATCTAATTCACAGTATTTTACTACATTTCATGTTTTGTTTGAATAAATGTTTGGAGACATTAAAATTTGATTGTCAAAATAGAAAATGTAATCTTATTTCCACATATTAAAAACGATACAGAACTTCATGCTGTCCCTGTCTTTGGTCAAGTAAAACACAAGAAGGAAGCCTTTCCCAAGCAGATGGAAACATCCAATATGCTTCAAGAATAAGCAACCTTTAGTGGCTATTTCTGACCCTAACTACGTGTTGTCACTACTTAAATGTAACAAGGAAACGATGATGTTTTGTAATGAAATATTTCTTCTTCAGACCTGCAGTTTTAGAAGCAATCTTTTAAATATTTTTTTATTTAATAAATATTTTATACATAACAAGAACCTATATAACCTGTTCAGTTAAAAGACTTGTAAAAGTAATTTTCATTGGTGCAGATATTAAGTATAACGTTTTGTTTTCCACACATGTATAATGATATGGAAAGTCCGGCGTAAGCTCTCTTGCACTTTTACATTTCCTCATTGTCCACACTCAAAATCCACACACACACACAGGACCATCTTTGTAGTGGTGCTGCTCTATATCTCATGAGAAATCAACATTGAGCTGATTGAAGACTGAGGCATGCTATACTTTTGAAGTCACACACACTCCCAGATAATAATAATGATGACGAGAGTGTGTTGTGTTGTGTTGTGTTGTGTTGTGTTGTGTTGTGTTGTGCGGGTCAAAATTCAAACACGCAACTCTTTAAAACACCAGAATTACAGTGATGTGAGCATATTTCCTGGATAAAAATATACATAAAACAGTGAGTTGCAAACACACACACACTCACATACATACACACAGGTCATTGATGATGACTATAGAGTCAGAGTGTGCGAGTGAATCTTTTGCTCCTCAGATTACAACGAAGCCTTTTATCTGTGACCCAGAGAGGGATAGGGAGAATTGGGAGGATCATTCTGGTAACAGGGATAAAGGATGACCTGACAAAAGAGAACCTTATATGTGCATGAAAGCAAGAAAGACAATAAGATGACATTCAATGTAGTCATTTACTTGAGATTCACTTGATTTACATTCATTTGTGCAGATGAAATGAGGGACGTTATTTATTTATTCATCCAAAATCCTAATAAAATCAAATTAAAGGGCTGTTTTAGAAGTTAGAGGTGATGATAATAACTGCTTTAGCATTGAAAACATGTCATGTGATCTCAGTTTCTTCAAATTCTAATCAGCCTTTCAAATATTCTCCAATCAAACTGTGTTTTTAAGCATAATAAGCTTTTAAAGCCAGACTGATGAAAAAATGGTATGAAATATCACATTTTTATGAGATCTTTATTTGAACCTTTAACAAAATGTGACAAACAAAAACTTTTCTTACCTTTAACTCCTATGTGTTATGTCTGGAGCCTATCTCACTTGTATAAAACAGGAAAGAAGAAAAGTATATCATGTTGTGTTCAACTGGATTATTTATAAGTCAAGCTTTTGTCATAAAATGATGCAAACGTTTAAAAAATGTTTGTATCGAATAGGTCAAGTTGGTCTTTATAGTGATAAAGATGGCAATATTAAGTATGGAAATATAAAATTTCACTTCCCTACACACACACGCACACACACACTCAGACATATACAAAGTCATGAAGGAACTTTAAAGTGTTTCTTAATAACAGACCACAGACACATAAACACACATGGACAAGCAAGCCGCTTTTGCACGTAGAAAAGCAGCATATCACATTTCTTGGAAGTCTATCCTGTGATGTGAAGCGATGTATTTTTTATTCAGAACATTTAAAGGTCATTGCTTTTGGCTGACCGAAAGTACCCATATTATCCAACTCTCCAGGTTTTCTTAGTTTTAGTGACTACTGAGTGAATAAAAGCAAAGTAGTGACGACAGCAGACCGTTTGGATTTTTCCACATGTATTAGTCAGTCTGGTCTGTTAAAAGAAAGAAGTAAGGGCATGTTTATACTCTGTATGTGCGTGAGTGCATTGGACTTCTTTGTCATCATCTGTCCCACAATTCTTGGCAAAGACTTTTCTTCAAGTCCAACGTAAAAACATAAGTGGAAAAACTCCAAATGTTGATGTGCAAAAAGTTTGACCAGAGCTGCAACGTCATCAGCTATGAGTGTAAATGATGGGAACTGTTCAAATATTATACAACAGTAAATGCTCTGAGTCATAGTGAAACTAAAAATATGAATTCCTTTGTCTGAAATCACCCTCCTAATTCTCTTTTAATGACACTCTAATGATTCAATACTTTGCAGTAAATGAAAATGATTCAGCTGCATTTTGTATTCATACACAGAAAAAATAAAATATTGTTCATAATGAAAATCCAAAACATGTATAAAAAGATAATAAAATTTGCACATTTTCTTTTTTGTTAGTTTTATTAATATTTTAGGTCAGTAAATGTTCTATATAGTTCAGAATCCAAAGGTATTCCACCATTGGATGATGTATAAAGCAGTAAACACACAAACAGAAAAGACCAAAATATTCCTTCTTTTTATTATTTTCACAGGATCTGGACATTATAGACTGCAAAATGCTTCATTTGTTCAACATCTTAGACATTCTCTGATGGTGTCTTGTGGTAGAAAATGTTTGTTAAGTGGCAACTTTTGTTTGTCCTTCACCACCTTGTTGCACCAGGGTGGAAAACAAATGGTCTCTACTCTGATTTGCCAGGACTGACTGAATTTGCACTGATAGTTGTGACTGTACAGTTGTAAACTCCTGCAGGATAAACTAAAAAAACATAAAACAGGGTGATTTAAAAGTTTTAGTTAACATTTGAAGAAATGTTTTCTGTTTTAGATGTACAATTATTTATAAGATACTAAGCAAACATTACAGAGTATATAAAATATGGACTCTTAATATGAAATTTGCATGTTTTTTAAAAATAAATATATTAAACTTTACAAGAACCTGCAAGAATGCTTATTGTGGTGAGTGTGAATATATTTTAGAATGAGTTTTATTAATTACATAAACTATTTAAACTTTTTACTTGAAAGACGATGATGTTACACATGGATTTTTATTTAGAAGATGGGGCTAAAAGTTGTATTCTGTATTTCCTGGTTATGCAATAAAATTCAAAATCTGCTCTTTATGTTAAATGATTTTATTTCCATTGTTGGTTGACAAAAAATCAAAGCAAATCCTATTTAATGCAACCTCTTGTCACATTTTTGGGATTTTAGAAATAACATTATTGTTTTTATGAAATGGTCGTTATTGTTGAGCTTTACATCTTTGTTTTACTTGTTTTTAGTATCAACATGACTGTTAGACACAAGTATCTTCTGCCTTTTTCCTGCTGTTTTTACCGAGTTATCTTTGAGCTGTGGCATCTATATGCTTGGTTCAATATAGTGGAAATGAGAAAATGGGTTTCTTCATGATTTAAGTGAGGTGACTTGTTAAACCCGTTTCATTAATATGAATTAAATAAATTTTGCGTCGTTTTCTTGTGTATTTTTGTTGTGAAGATACAACAAAGCCAAAAACAGGTTCAGCTTCTGACTAACACATCTTTTCCCATCTACGCCATGTTTTACTGGACCCTCCAACCACAACAGATGGATCCCCAGACACACACACACACACACACATTGATTATGCCAGTATTAACTCTTTTCATCAGAGCGGCTTTAGACCATCGTCTGTCTGACTTGTCTAATCAGCTCTTTGTATATACACACCAACGCGCACACACACGCTTACATAATACCTATTATTTCTAAATAAGTTATTTGTGAACATCCTAACAGTTTCTACCATGACTCGTTTACCATGTGATAATTTGTTGTTAGTTTTGGTGTTTCACCATCAGAGAACTGAATCACAGCTTTAATAAATTCTGACATCATTTTGACTACCTACATATTCATCACTCTTGACATATTTAATGTTTTTGTGGTGCAGAAACAAACAGGGGGATAAGAGGAAGTTAGATAACTGCCCTAAAAATGCAAACATGGGAATAGAAGCTAATACATGTTCTATAATTAGATGCAACTGGTTAAAAAAGGACCTAGATTAGATCAAACTGCTTACACTGTAGTTTGTAAATTTAGCTGTTAACAAATGATTAGTCACAATTTACAAAGTTGCAGTCAGCATAAGGAGCAGATAAAAGTAAATATAGAATTTAAAGGAAAAAGATTCACAGGTCCTCATTCATATTATAATATAACCTCATTTCAGCAGTTAGAAGTGATTCTGCTGACATTGTCTTTGCTTTGGAAACAATATTTTCTCCACCACCTAAACTGTTTGGTCCTGAAGCCTTTTATTTTCAAGGTTTCTGTTAACTACAAAATTCTGTGGCATGTTGGTTTTTATAAATAAATGTGCTTATTTTTTAGGTGTCCAGAGGCGTTTCCTGGGGTCTCCTCCCTTAGGGGCATGCCCAGAACACCTCATCAGGGAGGTGTCCAGGAGCCATCCTAACCCAATGCCCGAGCCAAATCATCTGCTTCTTCTCAATTAGGAGGTGCAGCAGCATCTTCTCTGAGCCCCTCCGGTGACAGTTGTTTTGGGGGGGACACTGGCCTTAAACTGTGAAAACAGCTCTGGATTTATCAGTTCAAACGACATTAGATGTCAGGCTTTCTCAAAGCGAGCTTTTCACTGCTCAATCATTATGCTGCAGCACTGAGCAGCCACAGTCTGACCTCTGCGTCCAGCGTGGATTTCCGCTGTTACTGCCATTGCTTCATTCACAATCTTGTTTTTTTAGTCACTATTGTGACCCTAGGTGAGGGTAAAAACACTTCACCGTGACAGACCGTCATAGAGTCTGCATAACTGCAGATGCTGCAACGATCTGCCTGCTGATCGGATGCCCCATTCTTCCTTCACTAGTAAACAATACCCTGAGATACTTGAAAATCACAACCAGATGATGCAAGCCAAACCACATCATCTGCAAAGAGCAGAAACCCAATCCTTAAGTCACCAAACTTAATCCTTTCAACATCTCTGCTACACCTACAAATTCTGTCTATAAAAGTTATAAACAAAATAGGTGATAAAGGGAGGTCTTGGCAGAGTCAGTCCAACCCTCACGAACCAACCTGACACCGGTTGCAGAGGAAATGGAGAGATATAGCCTAGATGTAGGACTTCAGGGAGTCCAGTAACCCATAGTTCTGGAGCGTCCATCACAGGAGTAGGAGGAGTACCCGGGGGACATAGTCAAACACAAAACATATGAAAGCTGGTTGAGCAGACTCCCACTACCTTTTTTTTTGCAATTAAAACATGTCAAGCCTTATATACATTGTATATAATTGTATATAAGGTCAGCAATGTTGACACGTGTGATGTCAACATTGGTAGTATAAACAAATTACTATTTTTTACACCTTTTAACATTGAAATAGTAAGCATACTTCAAGTTTTGATAATCTCTCTTGTTGTGGAAAATCTGCAACTTGTTTTTTATTTTCCAAAAAACATACCTTTTTTTTTACAATTATCTACTCAAGTCACTAAAATTACAATTTTAGGTAACCCTATCTTATTATTTTTTTGCATCCCGCTACTGAGCTAACTAGCTAACTACAATATGTGTCTAGTTAGCTAGTTAGCTGTCTGGTTAGCTAGCTATATAATTTAAAAATATATATTTTCATAGCATTAATTGATTCTCAAAGTACTCGATTTTATCTAAATGACTACTCTGCCATCCAGAAGTTTGGACACATGCACCCATCAATTAATTTGGAATGAGTAGATATGTCAAAGCTTTGTACTGATATGTAACAAAATTGAAATAATACTTTGATTAGGTTAAGATTATTACAAATAAAAATCCAAAAATGATATTATTAAAACACTGACCACACAGTTCTTGTGTATTAACTGATTTTGAATGTAATAGTGCTCCCAAGCAGGTTTGAAGACCTGTTTGACTCCCTTTTTTTTGTTATGTTATGTTACATGTATATATGTGGTTATGATACGAGGTTTGATATGTTCATAAATATATCTAATGTCTCATAGAAAACTGCACATTAGCACTGTTACGGGATCACGTTGTGCTGTTTTTTATCAGCTTTAGCTGTGACAGCATGTAAACAGGCGTGATGACTGCGAAGTTACTCAGACTACACGCACACACACTTGCATGCATGCATGCATGCACATACACACACAAACGCACAAACACAGCAATCTGACTTCCCCTGTTTGGCCACTTGCGCTCTCAGCTTCCTGTGTGTCTGACAAAATGAGTGAAAAACATTCACTTTCAACACACTTTCACTTCATCTTCCTGCAAAACTCTCGCATGCTGAAGAGACACAAGACTGAGAAAAAACAAGTAAATTGGCAAAGCACTGGAAAGAGAAATTAAAAGATCGTCCATTGATAACTGTGTTACTTTCACTGAGCACTGTTTATCCAAAAAAAAAAAAACAGCTCAGTTTAGGCATAAATTTAGATTTTTATGTAAAAACTAAAATGTATACCTAAAACAAGTATAAGACTGTAAAGTAGAAAGAATGTGTGGTGTGCTGATATTGCATGGTGTTGATATTATTCTAATATCATGTTGTTTTTCCAAATCATCAACTCTATTTCTAACATTTGAATGTGGAAAGTTTTTATTCCAAATGAATAAAAATCTTTAGCTATGGATGCACATGCACACATATTACTTTTTATTTATAGGCAAAAACATTCAGGAAAAAATAAAAATGTCACTCATTTAAAATCTGTTACTTCTGTGTTTTGAGGAAAATATAGGATTGATAGAGGTGATAGGGGATTCTGATCTGTGTGTGTGTGTGTATCTGGGGTTCTTTGCACTGTGGATATACTCTGCAGATGGAGAAAATGGTGTTTACAAACTATGGCAGCAGCACGAGCAGATGAACACAAGGGCCCCACACTTTGAACAAAATCACAGTGCAGAGGATAAAACAGAGAGGACTCACATATAGCGACAAATATACTTCCAAAACCATAAGAAGTAAGCAAGCAGTTAAAGGAAAAGTCAAAGAAAAAAGAGACTTTAGCAGTGATATGACTGGTCGACCACATAGTTGCTCCCACAATGAGCTCCATATGACAACGGTGTAACTGTCATATGACATCAATGTGAAATTTACATCTAAGACTTATAGACCCTTTGTTTTTTAAGTTGTTCATTGTTGTGCAAAACACAATGTGTGTATTCAAACATGAATTTTTTACTGGTCTGTTTTGGATGAAAGTGTTCATTATGTTAGCTAAAACATTTTTTGTAATCTCACAGAGCTTGCTTTCACATTACAACCAGGAGTAACGTTGTTTAAGTATAACGGCGTTACTAACTGTGTTATTTTTATAGTAATGGAGTAATCTAATTAATTACATTTCCCATCGTTACAATGCTGTTACCGTTACTAACAATATAAAGTGTTGTGTTACTATAATATGAGTTGTGGCTGCAGAAGAGCAGCAGTGATGATCAATATCACGCTTGCAAACGCGATGATGATTGGCTGGATGGGCAGATACTGTGAGTGCTCCGCTAAGGTGTCGCTCTTCTGACCAACTGCAGCCGGATCCGCCTGTGAGCGTTTTAGGATGCCAGGGGGCATCCTAAAATTGAATGGGGGGTCCTAAACGGGCTTAGGCTGCTGTTTCACTCACTGCATGCTACAAACATTCCAAAGTTTCAGAGATACCAAAGTAGCGTTTTAGAACTGGAAGTACCGATACTACTTCATGAGTGAAATTAAAGGCAACAATATTTATGTTACATGTTCCTTATATCTAGGAAAAAGATTTTATCTACGTCTCGTTGCTACTGCAAACCCAAGGATAGATGGAGGCTATGGCCAGATGCAGGCTATGGCTAGATGCAGGCTATGGCCAGATGCAGGCTATGACCAGATGCAGGCTATGGCCAGATGCAGGCTATG
>JBAMHV010000006.1:4931588-4946266 GCA_037177535.1 Pseudomugil gertrudae | reverse complement strand
TTCATTAAAGGCAGATTAGTATAAAGCAATACGATTAGTTGTTGGTCTATCATGGTAAAGTGTTCTTACAGATGTGTTTAACTGAGTCTGGGATCTCTAAGTCGTCATGCAGTACTTGGGTAACTATAAATATGTCCCGGTATCAGTATTTTGCCAATTCCAGCTGACATCGGGCAAGAGGCGGGGTACACCCTGGACAGGTCACCAATCCATCACAAGGCCTTACAAACACTTAAAAAGGTAAAGAATATAGCATGCTGTTAATTGTGCCATCATTATTAGGCTGTTTGTAATGTGCAACTCCTTACAGTTTTAATAGAAACACTGTAAGTTTAAGACTGTAAAAAGCCCTGACACTTATGATGAGAAATAAAACATAAATTGAACATAATATTTGGTAAGTGGGGAAAGGCAAACTCTACTTTCCTTTTCTACTCCAGCAAGACACTTTTCTCCAAAGCAACTTACTTCAGAGAGTGAAAACAACACAAGAAAAGAATTTAAACTCCTTTTTTGCATGTCTTTCTTTAATTGCCAAAGGAAAAAAAAGGAAACCTGAATGACTTAATGAAGACAGACAGAGACAGACAGTGTCACAGTGTGGGAGGTCAGTGTTTCCATGTGATGTTTGTTCCAAGAGGAGAAAAAAGAGAAGAAAAAAATACTTTGTTCTGTTGTCTTTTATTTCAAACATGCTCAGAAACAATAGAGGTTTGTCTGTCAACAAAGTCTGTTTTTATTCTCTACTCATTCTGGACAAGAGACAGAACTTCAGGAAGCAGGAAGAGACAAGCACAGGAACCAATTTATCCTAATGCAATAGACATTATACATGAGCTGCCTCTTATCTTCCACTGTTTCCACAGCAGAGAAGGTGCATTTTTAACTAAAAATATTTTTGGTTTCAGCATAATAAATTAAAAAAATGTTAAAGTTAATCCATAAATGCCCTCTGAGCTATACATGCTGATAGTTTGACATGAACACACATAAAACCACCTACTCTATCTGAAGAAAACACACAGAGCTCTGGTTACTGTGCTGATGTTTCTGCACTCTATGCACCGTATGTCTGTATGGTTGCATGTGGGAAGATGACAGAGTTCTGCGTTCACCACATCAGTGTTCGTACAGTGTGTGTGGTTTCCTCTACCTCACCGCTGCCTCCCCTGTTCAGCCTCACCGCTCGTCTGTTTTTCCCACCTGATGTCCTACTGTGGAGTCTGTAGACAAGTTTGACGGTTTTCAAACACAATCTAGGTTAAGACACCAGATGGATGAGTGGGTGTATGCATCTGCGTGGCTACTGACGCTCTACGTTTTAATGGTTTGTGGAGCAAAAGTTTAATGCACTGAGTTTACTTTCAATGCTGTTTAAATTAGCACACAAAGACAGGAACCTGATCAAACTAATCTATGATTTTTATCTACTACTAACACAATGATCGTAGCGAGCTGGTTAAAGACACCAGAATGAGATGGCTAAATCCATTTGTTTAATGTGTCATGTGAGTTTTCAACATATTTAGAAAAAAATTCCCTCGGACATTTTTTAAGCCAGCAACAAGCAATCCCTCATTAGTATAACAAATTATGCACATTTGGTTGAGTTGATCTTTAAAAGTCTGTGGTCAAAAGGCAACACACACTGAATCACAAATATAACACTCATGGAAAGTAAAGATCAGATGATAAGCAATGTCTGAGTGTCTGGGTGTCTACATCTCAGGCATAAAATATACAAAGTTCCAGAAGATTTTTATCGAAGGATCAGATTAAAAGATGGCATTCCTTGCACTCTCAGAATCTTCTCACCTCCATGTTGCCCAACAACTTTTACTTAAGAGTGGCCTCAGATTGGAGGCTCTCAGAGAGACACAGTCAGGGGGGGATAAGGACATCTACTGAAATGACCATGCCTAACTTAGTCCTTCTACCTGCAGAGGAATGCATCTTTGTTGGCATGTGTGTGTTTTTATTGGTGTCCTAATTGCCAAATTTGGACTCAGCTAGCATTTAAGCATATTCTCTGGTGTTTCCACATGCAGTCATCAGAATATAAACAGAGCATTTACAGAAATGTGACTTATTATGTAAAAAAACTTTGAAAATGAAAAAAAGGAACATTTTTAGGTCTAGACTGTAGAAACAAAGAATCTAAAACCTCAGCTCATCACATTCACCTCTAACAAGTTGTCCGAGCTTACTCAATTTGCTCTCTTAACAAGTCATTGTCATTAAAAAGGGTATTTAGAAGCATGAGAAAAGTGAACTTGTGCTAATCTGGGAATCTTCACAGGGTTTCTTTTGACTTAGTAGCCTGTCTTTGTCTTGAAGCACAGCATACATGAAGCTAGCTTTATTTGATACATCCTTGCATCTTTTTAAACTCCATTTAAATAGTTTTATTTCCCACAAATGAACTCCTGACAAGTCAAATACAAACGTCAATGAGATGCTAGTTGACCTAAAAATTTGAATTGGCCCAAGATCAGTGGTGGTTAGTGTAAAATGATAACTTTACATAAAATTTATTAAATACACATGGGTGAGATGAGGTTGCATAGAAACGGTATATGCAACCAATAAAAAAAGAAGTAGCACTTAAATAAAAGAACAAAGGGCAAAATACTTTTTCGGAGCTGAGGATCTGTCTGAACATCTGTACATTTTTTTAGTCTAGGAAAATGGGGAATTTCAGAAATGACTCACATAGCAGAAATAAAGAGGAGTGTGTTTAATAAACTTTTTTTTGCATTCTTTTTGTTTGATTGTTACCAAAGCAAAAATTCAGCATCAAATGGGAAGAAATTGTATTTTTAGGTAACAAAAACAAGTCATGGAAAATGCATTTCTATCTCTGTTCTGCTAACACCTTCTTTGTCTTCCAACTTTCTTTGTCTGACAGACAAAAAAAAAAAAAGCAGAAATTCTTTTTTTGGGGGGAAAGGAGGAAGGGGTAAGTGAGGAAGGGCAGATATGGAAATTCCCTTTGTGGGTCCACATGTCCATCTGTCTGCCTTTCTGACTCACGCTGCTATCATACAGCACAGAAGCAAGTCAGGTGATCATATGGTCCGATACATGCAAGAAAACCAATAATAATTTTTAAATCAATGTGTTTACTGGAAGAGACATAAAGCAGCACCTCGTGCAAGAGGAACATGCACTAAAGTGTAAAATTGAAATTGAAAACAATGCGTTTGAAAAGCTTTATTTCAAATCTCAAAATTATTCCAGACAAAGTCTGACCATGAGGAAACTTAAATTGAGGAAGAAGTGATTCATCAGACGATCGGACCTCAGAAACAGTCTTTTAAATCCACTACAAAATAACTTGAAATCAATAAAACATAATGAACCCCTTTAATTTCTTACCTGACTGCAGCTGGAAGGATGTGAGTAAACAGAAGAAGTAGTAAAGAAGGATGGAAGGCCGGATGCTATCACAGTTGGACATTATTACTCTTTCCATTGCCATTATCTCTGCTGTCATCCTCATTTTTAGCCAGTTACAGTTTATATATGATGCTAATCTACCAACCAGTTCAACTCAAGTACATCTTTCTGTCACTGTCATTTTACATGCAAGTCCACAATGCTACACTACTAATGTAACATTGAATTATGATTGAAACAGCTAATAGGAGTTCAAATATAGATTTATCTTAAGTAAGGCATTCACTCCAAGTAAACAAATAGACAATGAGGATAGCAATCACTGAAGTAGAACTAATTAGGAAAAATGTTCATTAAAAAAAATCAACTATCTGGTGTTTTTGATTTACAGGGAATAATAACTGGCACAGTAATGACCTTAACCTTTATAACCTTGTGTCCCACAGTTGAAGGAATTAAAGAACAGATGGTGTTTGACTTTGTGTGAAGGCCTAAAATTATGCACAGGACTAAAAAGGTTAAAATAGCTATCAAGCACAATACAACACATAACTTTTAGCCTAATCAGCCTTGACTTTTGCAAGTCTCCAAATTTCTTATTAATGATATTGACAATCTCAAAAGGAAAACTCACAACGTTGTGTATCTCAGTATTCAAATTTGTGTATTTTAATGTAGTTGGACTTGTCAATCCCAGAGCAGTAAAACAAATAAATGGGGAGCCTGGTAAACTTAGGCCTGAAAAACTGTGGGGAAACTTTTGAGAGGCCTAAAATCTGATTTTAGGATGGGGTTAAAATTTGTGTGAGCTTAGTGATGGGATCCAGGTGGATTTAAACATTTGGGTTTGATGGTTGAGGCTTGTGGAAAGAAAGGGGGAAGGTAATGCATCTAACCTGAAAGACTCCATGGAAGCAGTGAGACAGAAGTAGAGTTAACGTTTGTCAGAATTTCAGTGTACAGATCAGGCTGTGGGTGTGTTTGTGTCTGTGTGTGTGTGTGTGTGTGTGTACAGACATGTGTTTGACTGTGGTTTTTCTGTGTGTGTGGGCTTTACTTTGCTGTAAGTGATTGTTGCACATAATCTGCGACAGCAACATCAGCCCTGCCTCTCCCTGTTTCACTCTTACAGACTGTTGTTTGTTTCAAACATTGTTTTTTAATCCCAGTTTTATCTACAAGTAATATGTTTCATGCTGTGCTCCCAAATATATCTCACTTTACTTCTTTTTAAGTGTTAGTGATATAAAATACATCTTGTTTTCTTTACCACTCTTCCTAATCTTTTCTTTTTATGTTTATGTGTCTGGTCAACACATTTACAGGCCTTTTTCTTTGCACCAGCTGTGATAAGTTATAAGAAAGCTAAAGTTATAAGCACTTAGTTCAAATTAGGAGAAAAAATGGTTTTGATTCCATATTCACTGTATAAGATTGTGACTTTTTTCTGTTCTGTATCAGACCACATTCTCTTCCCAGCCTTATCGAGTGCTGTGAGCTTAAAATTGATGAATACTACATTCATTCTGAAGGTGTTGTGTTATCATTGCCTTTGCAATTTACCACATACATAAATAACTGTTTATCATGACTATTGTAAAGCAAATTGAAGCAGATGTTCTTGATCAACTCCAGGTAAATTCTTTCTGAACTCCTTATTCACAGTAAATGTGAAATGATTTGTATGCACCTGAAGCCTTTGAAAAATTCACAATAAATACAAATAAATTAAAGCATGGGGGCAATAAATTTATCACTGCTTTTCAGACTTTTATTTTTTTATTAATTGCCTGTGAAACAAGCACAGATGTGTGTATTTTATTTGTTAGTCTGTCTCTGTTTTTCTCTTGTGTTTGTAATAGCAACACACCTACTCAGGGTGTGTTAAAGTGCATGTTGCTCCTTGCTCATTCCATATACGTCCACTCTGTTTGCCCATATTTGTGTGCAGTGGCTTAAATGTGAAAATCCCACTTGCTTTCGATTGTGTCTATCTCCTCGTGACTCATCCAGTAGCACTGTAACCGGCTAATCACCAGGGCATTAAACATGATTAGTTCTCATTGTTGCTGCTGTTAGGTAACAGACAGTGGTTTTGATAGGGAAAGGAGAGGCAGTGAGCCAGACAACTGGCTTTGGCTCTAAGATCCCAGAAAAATGTGATTTTTAACCCTGTCTGACTTGCATTTTAGTGTTTCTCAATAAGTCTGCAGAGTGGCTTTGATGACTACGCGTGTCAAAACTCAGATCATATGACACCTAAACAATAAAGTAGTAGTCTTCTGTTGGTAAATGGTATATTACATAGATATTATTTTTAATCTTTAATAAAGTTGGAAATTCATTGATTTAAAGTTTAGCATGAATGATTCTTTGTAATCCTCATCCCAGAGGTTCCCTATGGATGTAAACTATAATAACTGTAACCATAGTTTTATTCATCCTTCAATGGTTCTGTGTCAAACTTTTTACTGACCAAAAATAAATCTGTTTCACATATTATATCTTATCGTCAAATGTTACATCAGTGCCATCAAATCAGAAAAGTACTTGATTTTGAATCAGCTGCACGGTCCTGCTGAGTCACAGCCGTGATAACTGAGCTCACCAACTTTCCTTTTGGAGGTTTTATTTCTAAGGGCACAATAAAAACTGTGCTGGTCACCATTGCAAGGTATTAAAAAAAACATTTAACCCCTTTAATGCCTGAATTTATGCATATAAACAATAATGATAATAATATCAATAATCACATTGACTGTAATGCTGAAGCAAGCTGAAATGATGAAGAAGCTGAAGAGTATTTAATGTACAAACTGTTTAAATGGGCAGAAAATGGCTAAAAGTGGAATGAGTGTGAGGCAGTTGAAGATGTTCTAATATGAGCTTGGTGAAATCTTGGTTGTAATCATTAAACAGAAGTCAAAAGCTGAGGCATTTAAAACACCAAGTGGTGTTTAAATATGATTGAAATGATTTAAAAGTAAAAAAGAACAGAAGTCATCAGACCCTCAAGTTAGGTTTTTAAGGGTTTGAAAACATGCATGTAAATACTGGGCCTCTCTTTAGAAATCACAGTATGTGACAATCTGTGACATCTCTGTCGCAATCAAATTAATTCCTTTAAGCTTTTTGGGAGCTTAGCCGGTGTTTGGTTTGTCTCCCCAAGGCTACTGACACTATAAAGCATGGTTATGGGGTGTTTAAATGCAGAACTGATAATTATTTGGTAAAGTCAATCTCACACTTAAGCACACAGTGCCTAAAACATTATTGGAAAATACATGTGTGAGCACATTTCTCTAAATGTCTAAAAGTTTATTTTAAGCTTAAAATATTTGGGATTAATGTACAGAAATTTATGGCTGAGCTTGAACTGGACAGGTAGAGACGTGAAAACTTAAAAAATATTGCCAGACAGACTTAAAAGTTGAAAACTTTCTCATTTTTACATCCCCTGTAGACATGTGGGTGTCTGCCGGTGTATCTTTCCATCATGCTGCTGGGAAAGAATTTTATCTGGTATATAAATGTTTGTGTTCCTATAAAATATCAAATCAAACTTTATTTATAAAGCGCTTTTCATGCTTTCACGCCCATCCCACTCAACCCACCCTCCCCCCAACTGTCTCCGTCTCTTAACTAAAACTATTTAGACAGTGACTAAAAAAAATAAGTAAATGAAAAATATCTAAAAACATCTGGCTCAGCACTGATGTTGATATGATGAAACGATATTAATGGGATCTATCCACACCAGGACCCAGTGCCCCCACGTCCATAGAGGCTGCCACCGCAGCAACCGCCAGGGTCCACGCCACAGCTTTAAATATATATATATATGAAAGGTGAACCATCTAACAAAGTCTAAGGCTAATGTCTGTATACTGTAGAAACTTCAAGATGCATCTGATCTGCAACACATCTGAATCAATTGGCTGAATCCCTTCATGCACCTGTTGTGCAGCTTTGCAGAGGTCTGGTAATGAGCCATGTATTTGATTCAGGAAGCCCTGATATGATGGTTCTTTGAAAGAATGGTCCCAAGGCCTCTTTGTTTTCTCAACCCCTGATTTTCTTCCACCATTAAATGTTCTTTATAACCGCCATCATGTCACACATTTTTGTTTTTAGTATTTTACGTTAACTATTTATTTACCTAATTTTACATTACTGTACTAAAAGCAATACTATAAAATACTATAACCCACTCAATATCACCCAAGTTACCTGAACCCTGTTGTGATGATTTGACTCTATTTAACAACCATTTACAGCTGTACAGTGACTGTTGCTGCTTTTGATTAATTGATTTGTTTTAACTATGCACAAGTGAATAACAAATCAGTAGTGAAGAAGCAGAAAATCATTTAACTTGCTGACAATGTTTCTTGTCTTTTTCTTAACCCATACAGCAAACTTTAAAAGCTAATTAGGCCTTATGGTGACTTTGTGATCACAGTGTGGGATTTCCCACTTTGTTCCAATACGTGCACAAACAAACTCTCTGGAGATGACACAGTAGACGTGATCTTAACATACAATCTTTTAGTGCAACTAAAAGGATTATAGGTATTCAGACAAAACTCAAGCATGAGGAAGAGCAAAGATGCATGAGTGGCTCTGAAGTTCGTTTGTGTTGTGGATGGGTGCTTTTCAGTTTCATTTATTATAAAAACATCTTGAATATGACTGGGTGGCAGGCGAGACCTGGAATCTACCTAAGATGATTTCTGTAGAAAAACCACTGCTTATAGTGTGCATCTAGTGGATTAACTCGGCCTTAATGCACCTTCCACAGACTGAGAAAACAGCTTTAATTCAGCGTCAGGATTGCAGGTATTTCTTTGTCTCAGACCAGTTGCTTCAGACTTTGTTAGTATTATACATCATTACTAAAAATGGGTAAATATAATAATGCCTTCGAATTCCTCCAACTTTCTTAATAATAAATAGCTAAATATTAGTTTGGTACAATGATTTAAATATGCTTTTGCCCATTCAATTAAAAAATCATGCAATGTGGATCAGATTAATCAAATAAAAAATAATCACCTTTTCTTAAATACTCAGCATCATTTTCACTTTTTATAAGTTTTCTTCATCTACCTTTAAAGCTTTTCTTTTATGTTAAGAAGTTGGAAAATTGCAATATTTGGATAATTTTTTCAGAGCAACATTTTTTGCATTATATGTGATAACTAGCAACTGTCCAGGGTGTACACCGCCTCGCGCCCATTGATTGCTGTCATAGATTTGAGCTACCTGAAATCGACCCCGAATTGGATGAAGCAGTTTGGAAAATGGATGGAGGGATGAACGTTACCTTGATTCTTATCATTATCTAATTTTTTAACTTCAACTATACATATATAATTACATCTTCATCTTTGCTCTGAAAGTCATAGTTTATACTCATTATCTGTACCGGTTCTTCTAATGAATAGTCACAGGTACCTGGAGCCAATCCCAGCAAGCATTGGGCTAGAGGCAGAGTACACCCTTGACAGGTCATCAGTTCAGGGCCAACACAGAGCGACAACCAGACACACACACACTTTCACTCCCAGGGATAATTTTAAATGCCCAATCTAACATGAATGATGGGAGGAAGCCACAGTAACACTGGGACAACAAGCAAACTCCTCACAGAAATGCTACAGTTCCTTCTTGTAAGTGGTAAACACTATTCTACCATGCAGCTCTATTAAAATTATTTTTAAAGTAAGCATGCTTTATTACATTTCCGATGATGTGACTGTATTTACAACAGCATCATTAGCTTTTAAAGCATTGATAATAAACAGTAACAGTATCTTTTGTGTCTTGAATTAGCTGAAAAATACAATGTCTTGTCTAATGCAAAACTATATTCATTAAATTTATTTTACTTCAGAAACAAAACTGATTAAAACATAAGTTTTTAGGGTTAGGAAAACCCACCAAGCTAGGCAGGTAAGCAATTCTTTTCATAACATTTATAAAATCTTCTTCTGCTGGTCAGTCCAGCCACAATTAAAGAAATCTGTACAAAATAACATCAGCCTAAGAAGGCAAATATTTCTCAGCTGTGCTGGAGTGTGTTGCCTTAACATGCAACCAGTTAGCTTTATTTATTTATTTATTTTTATTTAGTAGTTAATTTTTATTGTGCAATCATTTCCATGGATTATAGGGTAAAATATAAAAGCAATCAGCATTGTTTTTTTCTGACCAGCAGCCCAGTTATATCTGTTTAACACTGAAGTGAGTATACACCCATCCACGTTGCAAAATCAAGAAATGACACCACTGAAATCTGCGACACCTTTTTTTTCTTCTCGTTTTCTGGTTTAAGGTTCTTTTTTTCTTTTACATTTCACTGTAAGAATCAACTGATATTAAAAAAAATGATGTTCAGGAGGCAAACTCACAGCATGTTGGCTCTTTAAATGGATTTAGATGAAATGGATGTTGATGCTGAGTCTGCAGTTAGACGACAACTGAAGATAGATTTTTACCACCACACTAATAGTTACACTAATATCTTGTAATCTTGTTTTGTGGCTGACTGTCAAAACAGACAAAAATAAAAAGGAAAAGAAAGAAAGAATGAAACAATTTCATTCACTTGCAAACAATACTTTATTTACATGTATTTACAACTTCACACTATTTATTAGCACATACGCACTTACAACTAACTCCTGTCTTTTTACCACATTTTTTGCTTACCTTTTGTATTAATGTCATACTTCCCTTTCTTAGTTTCCTTTACCTCTGCCCCCAGCCTCCTCCCACCATCGCCGTCAACCCTGATCCCCTTCCTTTTTTCTCTGTCTGTGTTGTGTCTTTCCAGTTTGTCCTTTCATCCATCAGAGGACGAACAGGAGGATAAGGACGAAGGCTCGTTTGAAGTTGGCGTCTGTCCCAAAATCAGTGGGCACACCTGGAGGCCAAATTAGTAGTGTTGTCCTCCAGTGGAACACACACAAAATCACACACTCTCTCTCTTTCTCTCTCTCTCACACACACAGCGAGACATTTCCATTGTCATTTCAAAGCCCCATGACTACAAGGCTCTGAAAGACTAAATACCGTTTACCTTCAACTCCACTGACTGATCAGCTTCCTTTGCACTCATGCAACACCGGAAACACACACATGCACACACATGCACATACAGACTGTACACAAATAAAACTCGCTGACAGTGTGTTTTGAACTAAATGCCCCCTTCTTGCAGTAAGAAACAAGTGCATTATAGTTGTTTATGTGCCCATATGTGTGCATGTTTAAACAAGTCTGCATCACGTCACACATAAGCACACGTTAAATAGCCAGGTGTCCCATTCTGGCCCGATTTCAATAAAATATCCATGATAGAGGTTCACAATAGAGGTTAGAAACAGTCATGCGGTTTAACATTTTACTTTGCTTTATGTGTAGCAGGTGGTGTTCATCCACCACCTGTAACTGTTATCCTAATGAAACCATGGTTTTATTTTTCTGTGTGTAGTCTTAAAAAAATCTAGTTTTATTGAAAAGTCCCTAGACAGCATTTGGTTGGCTGTGGCTCAAACTTTGTTGTCTAGCTTTACTGTTTACCGTTAAATATCCCCTTCACCCCATGCACTTCCTTAAAGGCAATTTCTAAACATGTTAGAGTTTTGCAACTCTACAGAACAAAGAAACCTCTACAATTTAAATTGTAATTCTATAAAACAATATGATTTTTCCAATTTTTCATTCTTCATTTCTGCTCACAAGTCAGTAGTCATTCAATCAGTGGCAATCCCTTCAATAAACATCTTTACAAATATCTTTAAATAATGCAAATCTAATTTTAATTTACGGGAATAGAAACAAGTAAAAGTTATTATATAATTTTGACCTCAATATTAACCATATTTAAAAGAAAAAAAACTTACACTTTATCCATTGTTGGGATGGAAAACCATCCCAAAACTTTAGCCCATGATTTATTAAAACTTGTTTGTTTAAATAAGCTTCTACGTTTAATTTAAACTCTTCTGTATGTTTTAGTCAGTTGTTTTGATCAGATTTAAGCCTGCACGACTTCTGCTCAAACTGACTTGATCTGTATCACATTAACCTTGATAAGTATGATAATATATTTATATAATCCATCCAGGAGTAACAGCGTGATACAATGAATCTCAAAACCCTTTTGATGTAAAATTCTTCTCCTACACACAAAGCTGTGATAGGTAGCTATAATTCAGACCAAGTACTGGGGAGACTTTTTGAGTATACTTCACTTCACGCGTCTATCTTTACGCTCCATGTCCATAAAATTAACTCTGTGTTTGCCTTTTTTCCCTTTCCATAGCATGTAGCCTTGTTTTTGTGTTTGTTTGTGTCTCTCCCTTGTCCTGTCATTCCCAACTGGTCTGGGCAGATGTCTGCCCCCCTCGAGTCTGGTTCTGTTGGAGGTCTCTTCCTGTTAAAAGGGAGTTCCTCTTCTATGGATGCATGCTGTGCTTGGGATACTCAAGACGGGAGACTGAACTGAAGTTGGCTTCCTTAGTGGGACTTTTCAGTTTTTTCCAAACCAATTTTTACTTTTCACCATATTATTTTATAATTGACTGCTTTTATTTTGGAAGTGAATTGACACTGATTTGTATAGAAATGGTATGATGATTTATAAATGGACTCATTGGGATTGTATTTGACCTGACCTGGCATTTCCGGCAGGTCTACTGCACAAAGTGCTTTACCAGCTAAAACACATCTAAAATAAAGAATGCATAATAGTAGCTCAATAAAAGCTAAAACAATGCAATAAGACAAATTAAAACAATTAAAATTAGGATAGTGACTAAAGATGATGAGAACAATTAATGGTTAAAAAAATGTTTGGAGAAACTTCTGATAAAAACCAGCCAATAAAAATGCATCATTAAAAGAGATTGTGGGGCCATAAAGTCTTTATTCACTGTGTATGTTTGTTCAGTCAGTTCTCGTCTCTGCAGCTGAAACATGCAGCAAATTATTTCACATACCATGATGAGCATGCAGAGAGGTTAACAGAATTACATTAAGAGATTAGAAATCAATCAGATCCCAGTGATAGACTTTGACTGGGTTTACCAAAAGGAAACAAAGCTCATACAGCAAGCAGATACTTCAGGTTACTCATCTGTCAATGGTCACCAGGGCTCTCACAGGGTTTCACCACAACATCACAAGTGAAACTACCTCATGACATCTGCGACGGGTCATTCTTCCTTTCATCAAGCATCATACAAAATATCATGTCCTTCAAAATAATTCAGTCGTTCCAGACATTAGAAGTATGAATATGGACTCAAACATCATCTTTTGTGCAATTTAATCACAGTGAGGAAATATAGTGTCCATCCTCTCAGCAATTTCAAATATAACTTTTTATCCAGTTTTACCACAACGCATAGTGGTTTTTAAGTGTTTTAGGATGGAGATGCCATGAGAAATAAAACTGTGAGCTATATATTTTCATAGCTGTCATGCTTAACTACAATTTATTAAAATGGATATTAGATAATGGTGAAATTATACATTCAAAAACAAACAAAGACGTCTAAGATGCATGGCTATAGACGCTGTGTTTTATCAAACATGAAAGTAAAGTAGCAAAAAATTACTGTGGGAAGTCATGTAGAGTCACAGTGTGAGGTTTCTGGTCAAATGTTAAATTGTGAATTTCCATCAGTGTCATGAGATGATTCCGTCTGACCTCACACGGGATGTTTGTGTCTAACAGGTTTTTTTCACACAGACAAACACACGTACATACAAACTAAAAGTAGACAGTGCTGTACAGGAAGTGGTTTTCTGACAGTGTTTTATTTTGTAAACATGTCCCTACTTCAGCCAATCACAGTGCAGGTGCGCTACAACACAGATGCAGGGGCACGTCTCTGCATGCCTTCCTCACACAAACACATACTAGAGTAGATTTAAACATAATATAAAGATCACCCAAGATACATCTACACAACTTTCAGATCGAGGCATAAATGTTTTATACCATCCCAGCATATAAAATACATGTTATCTCTGTCATGGAAATATAGAAATCCAATACGTTTGGATCCTTGTTGTTCAAAGATATCACAGCTGGTCACAAAGAGATCACAGGGGAGTCCCCCAATGATGCAAAGCACTTGTAAAAACTGTATCTATCTAATAGATTTGCATAGGTCTAATAGGAATCTATCTCATCTCAATTGTTTCTGTATTGCATCTATAGTTTCCTCTAAAACACTTTGTTTGGCTGAAAATTTAGGCATTAAATGCACACATGTCAGTTTTACATTAATGAACTGGAATCTTCCCAAATCAGTGGCAACAAAAACATCCGACACCAGATGGAAGGAAAGGCTTCCAGTAACATAAGACATCACAGTTCAGGATGTCAAATCAGCAAAGCCGTAGTTCTGTCAGATACTACAGCAGTGAGATGTCCTCTTTAGAGAGAATATGAGCTTTAAAACCTTAAAAAAAACAATAAAACCCTCTGTGTGTGTGTGGATATGTGTGTGTTTAGCTGACAGCTCCTAAACTTGGAAATTAAAGGAAGCAGTGTGTGACCTTGTTTCTGTCAAAACAAGCTGAATTTCAGTGATTCACATGAGCTCAAGCAGAATCTGATGTTTGTGGTTTCACCTTGTTGACTGAGACCTTCATAGCTGCATCATTATTTATTAACTCTAATATGTTTATCCAATGTTGTATTTTCACTAATCACTGTTTTGTCTTTGTGTCTTCATTCTGATTCATAAAGTGTTTACTTTGTTTTTTGATTTTCAAAGTAGTTTTCGCTGGATCATATTAAATTTCTGAATGACTTTCAGGAAAAGGCCCTCCATTTTACACGTTAACAGAACCACATCATCCTTTTTAAAGTTTATACTTTATTCGCCTTCCAGCTGGATAGCAGAGTTTTCCTCCCTTAAATAGTTTGTTACTTAGTGGCCTGTAAACAAACTAATCAACCATCTACTCCTACAGAAACCACAGTTCAAATAGAGGCATAAGCAACTAGATAAAATAATTTTACCAAGCAATTGGATACAATTAAAACAATTGAGTTCTCATGTCAGAGTTAGCTTCTCCACACTATTACAAACTTTAGAGTAGTAAATTAAAAAATCTTTTTTCTCCTTGTTACCTATAGTAAATGGTCTTGTACTTATAGCGCTTTTCTACAGAATGGTGCACTCAAAGCGCTTTAACACTATTCGACACATTCACCCATTCGCTCTCACAAACACACACACATTCACACACCG
>JBAMHV010000006.1:4919047-4931488 GCA_037177535.1 Pseudomugil gertrudae | reverse complement strand
GCTGGTTTGAATGAGATTTTCAGTAGTTTTAAATGAGTCTCGGCAGGTTTGAATGAGATTTCCAGTAGTTTTAAATGAGTCTCGGCTGGTTTGAATGAGATTTTCAGTAGTTTTAAATGAGTCTCGGCAGGTTTGAATGAGATTTCTAGTAGTTTTAAATGAGTCTCGGCAGGTTTGAATGAGATTTTCAGTAGTTTTAAATGAGTCTCGGCAGGTTTGAATGAGATTTCTAGTAGTTTTTAATGAGTCTCGGCAGGTTTGAATGAGATTTTCAGTAGTTTTAAATGAGTCTCGGCAGGTTTGAATGAGATTTTCAGTAGTTTTAAATGGGTCTCGGCAGGTTTGAATGAGATTTCCAGTAGTTTTAAATGGGTCTCGGCAGGTTTGAATGAGATTTCTAGTAGTTTTTAATGAGTCTCGGCAGGTTTGAATGAGATTTCTGAAGTGAAGCGGAAACACTCCTTTAGGCGAACCATAACCTTTGTTCAAGCAGACCCCAGTCCCCCAAAGGACACCCACAGGTGTCTGCAGACTGAAAGAGCTGTAAGAACACTATGGATGCTGCTGGAAAGGCTTCTCATTGGCTCTGGGAGAGGGGGGCGTTGCCTGGACTAGTGTGATCTATTCTATTCTATTCTATTCTATTCTATTCTTTTCTATTCTTGTCTATTCTATTCCACAGTCATTTAATTGACACTTTTAGCCATCCATGCATGTCTTGTGGGGGGTAGATTGTTTACTTTGCCATTGTTTATTATATTAAATGATATCTCTCTTTGTTGGTTTTAAATTGTAACTCTTTCCAAGATCATGTTTCATGTTTTTTACACTGGATTTGATTCCACTGCTCATTGTCTGCTGAAAATAATCATGATAAGAGAAAGTTTGATAAAACATTATCAGAATTTAGCCTGCTCTACAAAACAACACCATTTTTCTTCAGGAAAAATTAAATGAACCCCAGATCACCTGGTGGAAACCGACCCCAACCAAAACATTTAGTAGAAATCACAGAAAAAAATCAAAAACTTCCAGCATTTCATCAAATGTTAGACTGACAGCTAAAATAGAAGCTCATTGTGGCTGACGAGGCATTTAATCTGTGATTTTATTTTAGTTAATTATCATTCAGGTGATTTTTATTTTGACATGTTATTGTACCTAGCACTTTTATTTTGGAGGGCAGAAGTTGGGGAGAGATGTGACAGTTCTGAGTCAGCTGTTTAGCTTAATACTGATAAAATTCAAAGAACAAACTAAAAAGTCGGTTTATCAATAGATACCCAGGGATTATACCAGCATGAAAAGTAGCCTTATACAAACATGGTAAATGGTCTTGTACTTGTATAGCACTTTTCTACACATCAGTGTACTCAAAGCGCTTTAACACTATTCAACACATTCACCCATTCGCTCTCACAAACACACACACATTCACACACCGGTGATGCAGCACCGGGAGCAACTGGGGGTTCAGTGTTTTGCTCAAGGACACTTCAACATGTGGACGCCTGAGCCAGGATTTGAACCACTAACTTGCTGGTTAGGATATAACCCACTCTACTACATGCGCCACAGCCATAGTATTGATGCATAATGTAACCTGGATCTCTCTAAATGGCATCAGATAGATACAAAGAAATACTAATAAAACCCTGTATTTGTTTAAAAAAAAGGCATTTTTTAAAATCCCTTATGTATTGAAAACTCTTCCTGGTGCCATTATTTTTTCCCCACGCTTTCTTATTTACCTTTTAATACTTTTTTGCTTTGAAAAATAATTTTTTAAAAGTTGTAGAAAATAACAACAAGCAGTTAATACAAGAATTATTTAACTCATTTAGCAAAATGGCTCCAACTTGAACAGAATTATGACACAGTGCTGAGATTTATCTGTTGCTGTCAGTCATAGTGTCAAAATAATGCATTGTGCAATCAGCAGCTGAGCCTCTATTTTCCTCCTACTCTCTCTGCTGTCTGACAGGTTTATGCTATGCAAGGCCGGTCTCCTTGACATTTGACAACCAGTCAATAGGTAATGATAACCTGTGACTGTAACAATAAGCTATAGCCATCTGTTCCAGCACTTGCAGGGAAGTGAACAAGTGCTTTCATAAAAATACACAATAACAGTGGAAATATGCATATTCATCCAGTTCTCAAACACATATTTAAAGTGTGATAGTGTGTTGTTTAAATTAGAATATGTGTGCTGTTTCACAGTGTGTGTCACACCAATAAATTATGCTGTGTTGTGTCAGCTTGTGTCCTTGGTGGGAGATGAGTTGTGAGAAAAGGGGGAAAATTCAGCCCAATCCTGATGGAGACCTGCAACCTTTAAATCACTCAATAGTTTTGGCCTCGGGGTCACGGCAAAATCAGGGCTGGCAGATTAGATGAAAACCCACTCTCTCTATCTGCCTCTCTTTATCAGTGTCTGGTTACACACAGAGAGAAGGTTGAGCAAGAGACAGATGGGAAGTGAGATGAATAGAAAAGTACAGACAGGGAGATGAAGAAAAAGAAAAAAAAAAGGTAAGATAAGATAGGAAGAGCAGTAGAAGTGAGACAGCATGGAAAGAGTGGGAAGATAAAAAAGAGTGATGGAGAAAATTAAATGGAAAAGGGTGATGAGAATAAAATATGGGAAGAGGGAGGGAAAAAACATGAAACATTTGGATAAAACAAGAGAAAGTAGTAAATGAAAAGGGAGGGGTGCAAACATGAAAAGAAAATGTGAGTGAGGAGGAAGAGGATGTGTCGAAAATTATTGCAAGACGGATTACAGAAGAGAAAGATGGTCACATGTGCACATGACTTTTAGTTACTGAGAGCTATTGTCCTAATTGTAAAAATAAAGAAAGGGACAAAATGAGACTTTGAGTTTGCATGTTCTCCCCGTGTTAGTGTGGGTTCTCTCTGGGTACTCCGGCTTCCTCCCACCATTTAAAGACACGCATGTTATGTTAATTGGTTATTCTAGGTTGTCCATTGGAATGAATGTGAGTGGTTTTCTGTCTCTCTGTGTTGGCCCTGTGATGGACAGGCGACCTGTCCAGGGTGTACCTCTCCTCTCGCCGGATGTCAGCTGGGATTGCCTCCAGCCCCCCTTGTGACCCTGTTCAGGAAATGAGCATTAGAAAATGTATGGATGGAGGGATAAAGCTATGGATATATGTACAAAGTACATGTGACAACACACTCGCATTTGTCTTCAGATAAACAGTTTGTTTCTTTCTCCACCAATTCAATTCAAAAGTACCGAGACCATCTGCTGCAGAGCTCCACTGTGAGGACAGTCCCGGTGCAGGCTCCACTCTCACGCCACCTCCACCACAGCGCAGGAAGAAACAAACTTTCCCTCACCCAACTCCATCTGGGAGGAGATTAGACAAAGAAGAATGTTTGCCAACCGCCAATGATGATATAATGTGATAAGGCCCTTTTATTTTTTAGGTTACAGCACTACGCTTCATTAACACTGAATATAATAAAAACCCAACTGCAATAAGCAGAACCCCACTAAAATAACTGAAACCATCCGCCCATTCACTACCAGTAAAATTATCATATGAATAGTACAATCAGCTAAAGATCTTAAGACGTAGTATTTATGTACATGTTAGAAGTACTTTCATAAAAAGTTCTACATTTTTCACACATCAAAATCAGCAGACTAATCGATAAACTTAATAATAACTACATTTAAAAAAGGATCAAGATAATGACACTCCTCTCATAACACTACCTGCTGATTTTCCAGTGTATTTTATTTTTTAAAAATGTATGCAGTTACATAAATCAACTTATAATGAAAAGTCTTTGTTTCCTCCTGCTGTATGGTGGAAGTGTCCTGAGAGTGGAGCCTGCACTGGGACTGTGCTCACAGTGGAGCTCTGCATCCTAACTCCTCTGAATATATGCCTTGTCATTGCTTGTGTACAGGATTTATAGGGAGAAAGGTCTGCAAGAGGTGGAAGGAGGCGATGATTCACATGAAGGTACATGAACGTGTGGCCAGGCAGGCTGGTAAACACATGGCTGAAAATCAACACAGAGAGACAACTTGTACGATTATGCTATAATCACCTTCTATAATATATAGATATTTTTTTATTTCCCCTTCAATCCAGAAATTGTTTGTTTCTGCATCCCTCCTTTAACATAGCTCAAATTCACCCCCTTAACTCTTTCTCTGCTTGGGAACCCAGAAAGACTTTGGTAACCATGACAACGCCATATGTCAACAAGGCTATTTAAGCTATAACGGATCAAAATAAGCTAGCTAAAAGAAAAACATAAAACAAATAATTAAACAGAAAAGTTTAATTGCAAATAACAGTATCAGTCCATATTATGTAATATTATCTGAACATGGATCTACATTTTTTTTAACACGTAAGTCTTGTAAAGTAATTCAGAGGAACAAAGCCATATCAAATTACTTCTCTTCAGGAATTTCCTTTTATCGAGTAACTGGCAACAGCGTCTTAAAAACATTCTCTTTTCTTTCCTTGCAGCGCTTGAACTGTGAATATTGTGGTTAATCCTGGGTTTCGATTAGTGGAACATCCTTAGATCAAATTTTCACCACGGTTGGATCTCAGAGATGTTTCATTTGACTTTCAGAGAAGGCCGAAAGAAAATAAAGACGCACCAACTTTTTGTTTCTTCGGATTAGCAGGGAGTAAATTTCAAGCTCCCTGTTGGTGGCCTGTTTACATCCAAACCCTGTTTCCAGGTGTGGCTATCAGGGAAAGCCCTGCTTATGCCAGCACACTTTGGCTTTTGATATCAAAATGTCAGACAGACTGACTGACTCGCCCAATAAATGTCTGGTTAATAATGACTCACAAATGCATATACACACAAAGAGACTCACAGTCCACGTTGCTGCACCCACACAAGGGAAATTATTTGCCACTTGCTGAATGCAGAAAGCACACTTAGACGTATGCAGATCAAGGACACTCTCGTGTGCGGATGACTCAGCGTCTGTGAGCAACAGACACAGACTGAGGAATGTAAATAATTGCGGTTGCTGGTTCAAATCCCTGCAGAATGCAGAAAGACGGTGTGGCTGCATGGCTTTCGTCCAACATGCACATGGCAGATACCAACTGCTGTTTACCGTTTACACTTCATTTACCTTTGGATATCTTGATGCATCATACTGCCTTTCAGCACCACCCTGCTGCGCATTCTTCTCAAGACAGAACGAGATTCTGAAAGACAGTTGAGACATGAAACCGACAAACAAGCAAACAATGTTGTAAAGATAACATACTTGATGGGGGTGTTATTTCTTAACAACTTACTGAGAAGTTCACTGGAATAAACAACATTGTGGTTTTGATGTCAACATTGATGATTTGACTTCCACCTTCTGCCTCCCTCCCCTGAGGGTGGGGTACCAAAGTGTTCAGTTTTTGGACTGTTTCTTTTATCTTTAAGTCCTCTGAAGCATAGTTGTGCATGCTCTGTCCAGCCTGTCACTCAGATCAGGAGGTGGATGACATGAAACTGAATTTGAGTGAGATCGAACTTCACTCTGGATCCACGTGATAAAAACATAACCACAAATTCATGAATCTTAGTGGATTCTTCTCTAAGAGTTGGTTGATTGTGTTGTCAATGCTAAATCATACTTTTCCCAGTTACAGTTACATTTAAACCTGTTTTAATACAACCCTAAAACATCTTTAAACATATCAAAACAGCCATGCGTGCCTTTAAAACTTGTCAACATCATTGCAATGCAATGCAATGTATCTTTTGGGATACAGCCAGACCCCAGAGGCATGCTTACAGTTAGTGGTTGACTTCAATCATTTTCTTCCGGCTTGCTTTCAAATTCACTTTCAGATTTTTTTTTTTAGGTTTTTAGGCTCTGTCTCATTTTATCTGTTTGAGTGACTCCGATTTTACCATCTTGCTCTCCAAGGTCAGCAAACTGCAAGGTATTATTTGTTTCAAAAACGCGCTGCAAACTCAGAGATGTTAGTGTTTGCAGATGCAGCTTCAAAACATTGAACTATTTGCTTCTTGTATGTTGGGTAGGCTTCTGAGTTTAAAGGCACATTTTACTCTCTACCCTTCAATGTTGATTTTTAAATCACTTACTCTGTTTATATCAATTAATTAACCTATATTTTGTATTTTTTACCTATTACTATGTTTGGGTTTGATTATGAAGATGGAATCTCACCTATTGGTCGCTGATAGGCTCCAGCTTCCCCGCAAACCTGAATTGGATGAAGCAAAATAGAAAGTGAATGCCTGTGCAGGGAGTGCCTCAGTGAGAAAACTCACTAAACTTAACTATTGGGCTGTAAAATGCTTCATAAATAAATTGAAACAGTACAGTATGGTAGCGTGAAATACTTTTAAACAATGGAAATACAATCTCAGACCCAAAAAGCAATTCATATTGTAATATTTGGGTGAAGCATCTGCAGCTTAGCATGTAGCATGCATACACTGTGGCAGCACTTTATGTTTAAGCATTTATTTCCCTCCACAGTTTAATATTTTTTCATTAAGAGGCCCTTTCTAGTGCATTCTTAAATTTCTATAGTTGGTGGTAGCCAATAATGCTTGAAAAGGATGTCCTAAATTACATTTTCACAATCTGAGCCCAGTAAATCCCTGCATTCTAATCTGAATGGGATTACAGTTTTACCATATCTGTATTCATTTATTGACTTTGTCATTATGCGTTTGCTTTACAAACAAAAACCAACAGGGGCCTTGATTCACACAGACAGGTTGTTGATGATGTGAACTGACTTCACATTCATCTGAGAGTTTTCAGTATCACAAAGCTGCTTCATTACTTGCAGCTTTTGTCTGTATCACCTTGACTAGTTATATTGGAAACCCGACTTGCTCTGCAAAATGTTAGGTTTGAGCATAAGAGATTGGTACATGTCAAAGCACTGCCATTTTATAATCAGCTTTCTTATACAATGAAAAACATTTAAAAAGACTCAGACTCTTCCCTTTCTGTGAAATTGAAACAGTTTTTAGCCAAAACATTAGAAAAACTAATGCCAGATTAATGTCAAAATAAGGAAAATGTATCAGTAAAACAGCATTACTACTTAGTTTAATGTTAAACTGAAAGTGATTGTTCTGTCCAGTTCATGTGTATGTGACACCTGTGTGAACACTTGCGTTTCCACTTATTCATTCTCTTATTCATTTCCATCAGTGCTGCTGGTGCTGCTGCAGGTGTTTCATTCAGCTCAACCCTTCATTCAGAAAAACAAGCTGTGGTGGAACAACTAAAGGAAGGATGTTGGATTTTAGTGCAGAAAGAATGGATGCATTGTGTCGTCGCAACGCCACGTCCACTATTCATTTGTCACACTTTTCATTTTATTGTAGACCTCGGGTTTAAGTTCACAATGTTGGGAAACAAGTTCATTTCCACAATGTGTCAAATCTAAGCCCACATTTTCTGGTCACTGTGTTAAAAAAAATGCTGCAATTTTTGTTTTGATCAATGGTCTTTGGTCGTATGCGTTAGGATATAAATTATTAATGGTGTTTCTTCCACTTTATGATATTTAATGGTTAGAAAATATATACGCAATACAGACTAAAAACATTTTTCTTTAATAAGAAGCAAAATGCAAAAGTTCTACCTCCAGTAAACTGGTTTTAACCACTGTCTTTTTGCCTCTAACACAAGTTCTTCCTTCATTTTTGATTATTAAGTCTCCTGTTATTTCTCAGTATATTATATCTATTAGAGAACCTCAAACAAATGGTGAAGATTTTTAAAAGAAATGTTAGAGAAAAACTTAAACCTGGTAACAGATGCAGCTTCTCGGTGGACCTTATATAACGTCTCAGGTGCTGATACCCTTATGCATCCACACCCAGGCACGAAGGATTGATGGCTTATAGGTAAATAGTTACATGGATTTAAGTGCTGAAATGTGTCATTAATGACTCCACATTGAGCCACAAAGAATCCAAGACTGACTCAGAGACGAAAATAACACTTACCCAATATCAGCTGAAGTGGATTCATTTTTGCACTTCCATTTTTCAGAAATGACTCACAAATGTCCCAATCAGAACAAGGTGCTTTAGGCTAATCCTTATGGTCTCCCTTTCTCCACACCCTGGGACACTCATGACCACGTTGGCCATCCTTCAGCCCCAGCCTGACTCACCTTGCCCTTCATCGACCGCATCTAGGCCCCAGCTCAGCAGTCTCGGTCTCTGGGGCTCCCAATCCGACAGTCGCAGGCACGCTATCTTAAGATACATTAAGCTAAACCATACCAGCAGGGATTACATTGTGATGAAACGGTGGTTTGAAGAGGTATTAGGGTATTTCTAGCATATTCACTCCCCTCTTTTCTTTTTGATCCATAAGGATTGTTTTTGATTGGTTTGAACATGCTAATGTGACTTATATGTTGTCAAACACGTCAGAGAGCAACACTAGAAATTGTCTGACTTAGTTTTTGTTGTCATCTGATGGTTAGGATGGCTGGATATCTTATTGAATGATAGATGAGCTGTCTCAAACACAAACACGCTCACTGACTAACACTCACACAAACATACATGTGGATGCTAAAAAAACAGTTCATGGGTTATTAAAAAAGAGTCATAAGATGTCATCATGTTTGAAAATACTTGTGTTTCAGCTTTTCTTTGTTAAACTTCTTCATGTTTCATTGCAATATTGGTTAATAAATATTGGTAAATTAGCCATAATTGCAAATAAGCAATAACAGTTTATTGTTTGTCTCTTCATCCATCTCCTCCTGTAGGTAAATTATTCAGGATAATAAAGTGATGGGTATGATTTTACATCAACAATGAGCAAACTGATTTAGAAGCAAGACTAAATGTGTTGCATGCTATAAAGGAGCTTAAAAATGCTTAAACTTAAAGGCACAAATAGATACTTTTCATGCAAACATGCACTAAGATAAAACTTGATAATTCTTTGTAGGACAAGAGAATATATTTTTTTATTTATGCAATAAGTGTAGCCCAGTTTGGTTTTCTCTTTTCTTTGAAAACTCACATTTACCCTTAATGTTAAAACATTTCTGATAGTCCAGACAAAAGTTTAAAGACAAAAAAGATCCTTTTACAGTACTCGAGGCCTTACACAGCATTCTGCACATTTTTTAGTACATGTTCAAACAAAGACACATATTCAAGCAACAGAATAACCATGAAAATTTCTTTAAAAATGACCCAAACAGATGCATGAAGGGATATAAAAACACAAACGCTCACACATGGAACAAATCTGTGGTAAAGACATGGTAACTGGATGGCAGCATCTGCTCTGTCCAGCCATCCTCCTTGATCTGGAGCTTAGAGACTGGAGACTGGTCTTGTGTACATCTTTGCGTGTACATGTTTGTGTTGAGAAGTAAAGCTTCAGATCTAGTCGATATCTTTAAAGAGCTTTTTTAACTTGGTAGACAATTATTTGCTAATTGCCTTAATTATTAGAATTTCAGTTTAATAGTTATGATGTTGTTTATTTTTACTGTTATTTTTGTAAAACAAATAATAACCCCCTCCCCCTACAATAGAAGAACAACTGCAATCTGCATTTGAGAAACAGGATTTTGATCTTCCGTCTTACTTTCAGTTATGAGCCTGCAGCCAAATGATCCTGGTGTTCTGACGCAGACATTTACACAAACATGCAGATGTCTGCAGCATGTTCACTGATTGAAACATGCACACATACACATATCAACTCACACGTGCACAGAAACCATCCATAATGGAACAGATAGTACACAAAGACATGTTCTACAAAGGAATCTCTGCATGCTTGTCTAATAAACAGGCCTATAAATAACAAGAGAGGAGGAGACGCAGTATTTTGTTGTGGTTTCATGTTTTGTCGCTTTAGGATCCTGCAGACACACAAACATCCCTGAAAGTAATTACCGTCTCCACGGACAACGATGAGTGACGAGTTCTCTCCTCTGCCAACTGTAGGCCTAACGGCGCTTTGTAACTCCACCTATCTCATCTCAACTACAGTGCATCATCCTTTAACCTCCAGCAAATTAATAACATGCTTACAAATTCCTCCCAGATTAAAACATATGAAAAGTAATTTCTGTCATGTTTAATACAACGATGAAGTGACAAACGTAAAAAAAAACTGTAACTTGTCATCATTTTTACTCCAAGATTACTTAAGGTTTGATTATGGGACTACCTTGCTGCATTTTTGTGAGTTTTCCTGTAACACTGGTTGCTTTGAAACCCTTCAAACTGAATCTTGCATTCATTTCAACCTAAAAAAATCCAAATCAAGCCCTGTAATTCACCTTAAGCTTTGGTTTATCTACTTAACATGTCAAATTAATTAAAAAAATGACGAAATCACATTAATAGGCCATCTTAAGACAGTTTCTACCCCAGAGCTGTCACAGCACTGAATAAGAAATCATTTGGGACAAACAACCCATGTCACTATGCACTTTACACTTTGTAGTATTTTGTGTTTTTATTTTATTTTGTGTGTAAATGCTGCTTGTTTGCACAACAGAGATGCCACTCAATCTTGTTGTATTATCTGGTACAATGTCAATAAAGATGATTTTGATTCTGATTAAACATTTGTGAGAGGTGCAATGCAATGACCCCACTGATGTTCTGTCATTCTTTTGACTAAAACTACAACACACAGCCAAACATGGGCCTGTATCACATCATGTACAGTATCCCTTAAAGCATGAGGAGGTTATGCTGAGATTACTGGAGCTGCACAACATGATCCCTATAGTTACTCTGGACATCTGTAGTATTAGTGACCTGTAATATCAAAGTCAGAGCCTCTTTCTGTGGGGTTGCCTGAGCTCGATGTTGGAGAGAGTGACTCTGGGATACAGTGACTTTGTTTGTAGAGGTAAACAGGAAACACACACAATGAAAAAAGTTAAAATCCTTTGATTGTCAAGGCTGTGAGAAAACACGGACTCAAGTTGCACTTTGTGTGTGTGTGGGTGATGTTTAGTGAGGGGTGGTGGGGGGTAAGATTTCCTGATCTGTTTGTTCCTCTCACACACTTTTCTTCCTGGTCCAGGCTAGATTTAGACTTCCTGTTCAGAGCTATTTTCAGGACACCCATTCTCTCTAAAACACACAGATTCATAAACCCATGATTATACATTCATAATCAGAAAAGAAGTGTGTGTGTATTCTGTGTGTGTGTGTGTGAATAGTGTATAACGTGTGTGTATGCTTTCAAAAAATGAAAATCAAAACAGAAAACCTTTATTATTTGAATATACAGAAACAGCAGCAGGTGCCTTGTGGCAACATAGTGCATGTGCACACACACACACACACCGCCTCACGCACATGCAGTTAGATGTACACAGACCCCATCTCCATTCACATTCAGCATGTCTTCATTTGTGTGTTTGTTTTCTCTTTTGAAGTGTTTGAACAGTTGTTTCTGCAGGCTCTCACTCCAAAGCAATCCTAAAAAATTACTGCACATATCTTGTTTTCTGGATAAAAACAGACTTTTATTATTTATCTGATGTTACATTTCAATGTTGTGAAACATGAAAGCAGTCTTTTTAATGATTTCTTATTCCGGCCTAAAGCATGGGAATTTTAGCAGCACCATTTACACCGTAATAAAACTACCAAACAGATTATTATGCAACAGGAAGTAGATTTAGAAGCTGCCCTTAAATGGCTGAATGGTTAAATGATCAGATAAATGAATGAGTGTAGATGAGACACACTGTAGTGGCTATTAGCCTGACTTGGGTCCTTATGATTTTTGCAATTCACTTTGCAATCAACACATCCATATACTTGCTTGATATGTTATTTAAAAAAAATTAATCAATTTGAACAAACACAAACAAGCACACAGTCACACACACACACACACATACACATATATACAGAGAAGAGGAAGTAGGATTCATTATTTTTCCCCTAGGAAGCCTGCATGTGTGTATGAGACAGGTTCTCAGGCCTGACCGGTACTTCCTCCTTCTCCTCCTCCTCCTCTTCTTCTTTTGTCGTTTGTTCCACCTCCAGCTGGACTCCAGACAGGAAACAGATGCTGTCCCCCTCTCTTCCCTCTTTCTCCCATTCCTCTTCCTCCTCTACTTTTTAATCTCCACGTCTCACTTTTCTCTCCTCTCCCTCCATCACTGCTGCTATTTCTCAAAGTTTCCTCTCTATTTCATCTATCTCCATCTCCACATCCTTACATCTTTTTCCTCCCCTCTATTCTGTATTGTTGAATACTCACTCCCTCTTTTCCTCCTTTTTTTGTAATACCTATACCTCTCCCACTTGTTTTGTCCTTTTTGCCTCTTAAATCCCTTACTCTTAGAATAGAATAGAATAGAATAGAATAGAATAGAATAGAATAGAATAGAATAGAATAGAATAGAATAGAATAGA
>JBAMHV010000006.1:4887811-4902541 GCA_037177535.1 Pseudomugil gertrudae | reverse complement strand
ACTTTTTTCTTTTTCTTTTTTAAATCAGTAACTATGAACCAGATTTTCCTGTGTTCTTAATAAAGAATGAATTGAATTGAATTACCTTACGGCTGTTTTCAATGTTCTCAATGATGTTGTCGATGATCCACTTTCCTGGCATAAAGTCCCGCTCATGGATGCACAGACGATAAGGGTTCCTGTTATTCTCCAAACATGGCAAGAGCTGGTCCCTCACCCAGTCAGCATCTGAGTGGCTGTAGGATATGAAGGCATGATATGTAAAAGTCTCTGATTCTCCTGCTGATTTTTCCTTGTGGGCTCTGTACTTGGCTCTGATGATCTGATATGTAGCTTTGGTGTACCATGGGAGGTCAAAAATATAGCATATCAGCATAAGGATCAAGATTACTGCTGTCGTAGTTGCAACAGAGATAATGATAACTAGTCTGATGTCACACGCGACTTGACCAGGAAAGTATTTTGAGATGAATGTGTTGAGGAAAGGTTCTGGATGATAACACCTATAGTTCAAAGGCCAGTCTGTGAGGTTAACTTTTCCTTCCAATATTGTGCTATGGACAAAAGCATGAAGCTCACAGGTACAGTGGTAGGGATTGTTTCCTGCTTGAAGACGAGACAATTGAGGCATATCCCTAAAGGATTCCCTGCTAATCAGACCAAATGAATTACCATCCAGAGCTAGAAATTGCAATGATGGACTCTTCCACTTGGATGGAATGAACTTAATTTTATTACCATTCAACAGGAGGGTCTTCAGGGTGGTGGCTCTCTGAAAGTATGTCATATCAAGCTGGTCCAGGTTGCAGTAGGATAGATCCAAGTCCTGCACTGTAGTGGGCAAACAACTGAGGGCTTCACTTACAAACTGATTGTGGTGAGCGATGAATCGAGTTATATTCTGCTTCCAAACACAGCCGCTGCTACTTTCCTGAGATCCCAGTATGTTGTTACTAAGATCCAACACCTGCAGCTGCCTGAAATCCCTTGTTAGATGAGACAAGTCTTTTAAACTTGTCAGTTCATTGGTGCTCAGGTTAAAGGTGTGTAGATTTGGCATGGTGCCTCTGTAGTCACACCTCAGGTTATAGATCATGTCATCTTTCAGTCGATTACTGGAAACATCCAGAATTTCCACCCCTTCCATCTCAGACCAGGAATCGCATGGTACTGAGTTGAAATACACATTTTGGATGGAGATGTGCTTAATTTTCTTGAACCAGGTGAAACGCCAGTCAAACCGTAAGACATCAGGATTGCTGATATACCTATAAGAAATAAAGCATTTTCACATTGTGTATGACAAGAATTAAAACAACATATCCAATAATTGTATGCTGGTTTTTATTTATTTATTTTTGGTCAAACTGAATTTTTATATTATATTTATCTGTAATTTATATATGGAGCTTTACTTATAAGCTACATAATAATAAATACAAAGCTTTAAGTTATGTAAATTGCATCAAAATACTTACCAAAGATTCAACTGATCCAGAGCCAGATTTGTGATACTGGAACCTGCTCCGCTATCAATGAATGTTGGTGAACGGGCAAAGTCAATGTACTGAAGAGTCAGCCTTTTGATGGTGGTTAGTTGTATGTTCATTAAAGCCATCCTCAGGAGATTCTCATTGAATTTGCCTCTGTGAAAGATGAGCTGGTCAGCTGTAATGGCTTTCAAACCCTGAAAAATGTCCAGTTCTCCCATGTAGTACATGAATTCAAAGAGGTTGCGGAACTGAATGGCACTGAATGTTTTATTAGACAGGTCATGCAGCATGTGAAGGAGAGCATTTGGTCGTTGATCTATGGCCATATCAAAACCCATCTGCACAGTCTGAATGACTTCTAAACTTCCAGGCTCATAGTAACTTAGATTAGAAGAACATTTGATAGCAAAGCCTTGTAACTTTATGTTCTTTAAGGGCTGAAAGTCAGCTTTCTTTAGGCCCATCACCAGAGGGCCACCCATGGACAGAATCTGGAGTTGGGTAAATTTGGAGAAGCTATCAGCCAATGTTGCATGTTTATAAAGGTTATTGGACATGTAGAGCCTTTTTAGATTCAAGAGGGGTGCCAGAGCTGTTGCAGGAATTTCCTCCAGAGAGTTATTAAAAATGTCAAGATGCTCCAGCAGCTTGTTACTTTCAAAGGCGTCGTTGTCGATGTGTGAAATGTTGTTGAAGTTCAAATAAAGGGTGCGAAGCTGAGGGAGGTGTTTAAAGTTATCGGCATATACAGCATTGAGTTTGTTGTGGGAGAGATCAATGTTTACAAGTGTTGGTGGAAATTGTTTTTGCGGGACACTGTCAAGCTGTTTTCCACGACAGTCTGCAAAACGGCCTGAGTCGTAGATTTGACATGGTCCTTCCTCGGTGGTGGTGGCAGGAGGAGGTAAAGATGAAGTTGGTGATGCAAGAGCACACACAGAGAAGAGACTGAACTTAAATAAATTCCAAATCATTGTGATGGATCTGCAATAGACAAAGAAAAAAAATTAAATCTGTATCTCTTTTATTGCAGTCAAATTTGCAGAAAAGTCACATTAACTTTGGACTGTGAAGTTATTTTTAAAAGATTTTTTTCAGAAATATTCTGTGTAATTACTTTTAAATGTTGTACGCTGCATCTTTAGTTAAATGCATACACCAAATTTTGTTCCTTTTTTGTAGGTGTTGTTCTTCAGAACAGCATTGGCAGCTACCTACCATAACATCATAATCAAATCAAACTTTATATCAAAAGCACTTTTCATGCAACCAATAACACAAAGTACTTTACTTGGTTAAGCTAAAAAGGCTTTAAAATCTCAAACAAACATAAAATGAACTTAAAAACAATAAGAACAGAACAGCAACCATAAGGACTCCATAAAGATGTGATGAAATCAAATTAAATGATTAAAATACTTAAATAAATATACAAGAACATCTTACTAGTTGACACTCTACAACACCATAAGGTTGGTTTAATATTGTGGCTGATAAGCATGCGTAGAAAATTAAATCTTTACTTAGCAACCGTAAGAGCTTAATGCAGGGGTGTCAAGCTCCAGTCCTCTAGGGCCGGAATCCAGCAAGTTTAGCTGTTTACCTGCACGTAACACACCTGATGCAAAATCAAATAGATCCAACAGCTTCTTGTCAACCTATTAAGTATTTTCAGTCAGCTGTTTTCAGAGCATGGAGACAACAAAAACCTGCTGGATACCGGCCCTTGAAGACCTGAGTTTGACACCCCTGGCTTAATGTAACTGATAAGTTTCTAATTCAAGTTTTTCTTTCAGTATGCTTTTACTTTCCATTTTGTTGCTTCATTTCTGTAACCGTAATAAAAACAATGCCTACACTGTTTCTACATTTAAAAATGTTACTAATAATAAAAAACTTTAATTTTGTATTTTGCAAAATATTTTTTTTAGTTACTGCAAATAATTTCTCAGTTTACAGGTTATCTTTGAATGAACTGTTTAAGATTAATTTTCAAGTTACGCTGCAAAGTATGTCAGTCCTTCTGCCAACATAATGTCTGAAAAAACCTGCAATTCGACAAACTTCAGTCTCTAAATGTCCTCATTATTCAGCCAGTACAACAAACATTTTACAAGTCACAGCACTCACCCTTTGTTACCCATTGAGTCTCGTAATATATTCATTTTTAAACAGCTCTTTCTTCATCACAGTATTTATAGTCCAAGGATGTTTTAGTCCTCAGGAGGAGGAAGCATAAAACTTTATAGCGTAGGTTAAACAAACATTTTTTGCCTTATCTCATCCAGGCGGGACGTGATATGTCTGTTAAAACATATTGTGCATGAAGATTAAGGCTAATTTTTCCGTGGATTTGTTTAAATAATACATATTTAAGTGGATTATCAATGATAGTTTAGACATCTGCTTATAAAAAGGATTATGCTGTAAACAGTAAAGGATAACATGATAAATGGTTTTATGTGGATAAGTTTATAAATAAACTATGAACCTCAATGTAGTCAATCTTTAATTATCTGTACACAACACAGATAGAATTCATTTATAGAAATGTTTTTTCTCTGATTTTAATAACCAATCAGATGTTTTTATTAAATGCAAAACAGCAGACACACTTCAGTCTTAATCTGAATTAATCTTAATTAGGATGTTTGTACTGTGACCAGTATCTATCTTACTGTAAACGTTGTATGAGAGGAGGAACAATGGCACGTCAAAAACATTCCTATCTCAACAGTCTTATCTGGTCTGCAGTGAACAGCTGTTCCGGGAAATTGGCAGAAGATTAAAACACATCAGAATTGTAAAAGTACAATGAGTTTATTATTAACTTACTCCCGGTCCAATATCTGCTTCTTAAATTTTAAAAATGCATATTTCAGAATATTGATTTTAAATTATTTTAACTCTAATAAATGTCAGAATATAAAAAAAGACAAACGTAATCATTGTGCAGATGCAAGTCATTTTGTGTTAAAATATATTATTGTTATTAATATTATTATTAACCACATCCCTTCAGAAGCAAATCAACTTCAACAAAATTTTCTAACTACTGTAACTTTTTTTCTGCCACTCAGTCATTTTGACACGTGACCTGAGAGAAAATAGCTCATGCAGAGATTGTTGTTTCTGACTCAAATGCACTTAATTAAAAATCTCTGTTTGGTATTTAACCTTTTCTGTGACCACAATCTGCACAAAGATGTTGGCAAGATTTCCACGTCATAACATTATTGTTTTCCACTTCCCCCAGTTTCCTTAATGTTTCATAGTTTTATGGCGTTGTCTGTAAATACAAAGCACATGTTTTTTTTTCTGGGTCAGGATAAGAAGTTCGGCTCACAGCCAGGTTATATAGCATGAGCTGGAAAGATAAGGTAGAAACTCCCTGCAGCACGTGCAGAAGGATGGATCATGTTTTACTAGATTGCCTTGGTGCAACCAAACTTTATTGCTTCATTGGGTTAGCTTAATAAATGAAAACTACCGTACTGGGTTTAGGGTTAGAAAATGATTATGACTTTAGTGCTAAAATATCCTTTTTATGACGGAACCGTTATAGATTAACATCCTTTTTACAACACAGGAAGTTGTTCTCATATGTACATATCCTGCAAACATAAATATGAACCTTTTCAACAAACATAAACTAATATCCCATGGGTCATGTAAAGTCTCTTGGTGACAGAGTTCAGAGAGCAATGCTGCTGCAGGTGGCAGCTCAGCCTTTAATGCTGTTTTCATTTTTTTAACCTGCTTTTACTGACATATCAACACTTATTGCAGCAATACAAAAAGTAACAACAACACTAATATTTTCTATATTAAATAGACGGGATAATAGCTACTTCAGAGTAACATCACGTTAGTTTTACAAAAGGTGCATTTATGAGAAAAGGATTAGCGTTATATCATGAATTACATCATTGCATTGTAAACAAGGTTCTTAAGCGCTGGTTTAAATCAACACATGATTTAAGAGGTAAAACTAATCTTTTAATATCATTTTAGGAACAAAAACCCAAATAATCAAATCTACATTTCTTTCAGAAGTGAACTATTCATGCTCACATGAGGAAAAAGCTTCTTTAGGGAAGTAAGCTAATAAAGTAACCATAGAGTAACTTTTTAACAGTCCTTCGATCGATTATACTGTGATACTGTGTGTGATATCTGTCTGATATGACATGAAAAGCGTCATTTTGTGAGCTCAAAGCATTTTTACTGCATCTTCTTTTTACCCAGTGGTCAATATGAGGCAAACAGTTCTTCCATTGACAGCAGCACTTTGTTCACTGCCCCAATACAGAGGAACACATTAATCTGACATGAAGTCTGTTTCACTGACCACTGCTCTTTAAGATCGTGCACATTGACCTTCCATGTTTACATGCTGTGCACAAACACAGCTGCGCTGGTTTACGAGCTGTGTACAACCTCTTTCCAGGTCAGAACATTTACGTGCCGAGGTTTTTCCAGTCACATATCAGGATTTATTTTTCATGACGCTGTGCAGTTATGAGCCAACAGGTTGTCCATCCATCCATTTTCTACCGCTTGTTTCCCAGAGCGGGGTCGCGGGGGGGCTGGAGCCGATTCCAGCTCACAATGGGCGAGAGGTGGGGTACACCCTGGACAGGTCGCCAGTTCATCACAGGGGAAAACACACATAGACAAACAACCATGCACACACATACACTCACTCCTATGGGCGATTAAATGGACTTAGACCAAATTACTCAGAAAATGGCTTCTTTTCACCATTTGACTTATTCTTATCCACCTACATTTGCTAAGATACTAAATATAATATATTTAACATCCTATAAACCTATCCTTCAGCAAAAGACTGTTTATTTAATAGTTTTCTCCAAGATGTTATAACTTGATTGCATGACAAAGGGAAAATCTTTCTCGTGCTTTTTCTGGCATTAGGTTATTAATGTTTTTCTTAATTAAAATTTGACACAATAAAGAGGGGCAACTAATGACATTATCACCCTGAAATTTGGTTTCTAAGTTTCAGATGATGGATTGCACTTAAATGGAACATGGCCACTGAAAATGTCATTAGTTATACTCAGGATGTAACAAGCAAGGCTTTATAACAGTAAAAGGTCTATTACATGTTACACTTTTTTTCCGCAGTATTTATATTTAGCTCAGAAATTAAATCTGTTATATTTATATAACATATTTCTAAGTTAGAGTTAAAATAGCCAATTTTATAGAAAAAAAATGAGTGAAAATTTCACAATGTGTAGTCTTTATCCAATTTGACTCATTCATCATTGTCTTTGTGCAGTAATGTGTAACTTTGATGATATTTTAAACAATGAATAATCTGTCATTGAGCAATACCAGAACTGGGGATGGCAGAGGTTTGACAAGGTAACCAAACGAATGCCCCGGTTGACAGGGGGCTTTATAATTTCCATTTATTTAATGACTGATACTCTGAAAGTACTTCTTGAAGTAATCCTTCAAAACTGATGATCCATGATATTATAGTGGACATTAAATCTTGTTGAACTGGAAAATCAAGTAAGAACAAGCTGCCATGGAGTGGATAACAAAGGTCATTTGTCACTGTATAAGACTGATGCAACCAGAAGCTGTGACCCGTGATACTTGAGCTGGTCTTAAAACAGTGCATGTTGAGGCCAATGTCAACTACATAACTTCTATGAATGATGACATAAAAAAGGAAAAACTAAATCATCTTAAAAGAGTGTGAACATATCTTGCTCCCAGAACAATTAAAGTATTTGAAACATTTTTATAAAACAAAAAGGCAGCAGGGATGAACAAATGAATTCCTGAGAAACAGGATATTAATATATCAACGCATCTTTTAAGACTAAGCATGCAACTCCTGCTCATAAAAGCTAACTTTCTATTTGTGTTTTACAAGTCAAGCAGCTTCCTTCCCAGGAAGCGTCTTACATATATAATGTCTATAAATGTAAATGACTCTTTACTATATATAGATTTTATTTAAATGGGAAAAAAATGGTTTGTGGTGGCGTGCTGTAATAATGACGCATCATTCAGTCCTCAGGTCAGAATGACAAAACTGGATTTATAATAAGTCGTGAGTGGTTTCTGTCAGTGGGAAACGAGGAAGTTATGAACAAGAGGAACTTATTGACGAGCCACTTCAACCTGCTTTCACACCTTTTTAAATAAAAACTTGTATCTGTTTACTTTATAATACTATTCCATCTATCTCAAATTGCTTAAACATATAAGCCCTGTTTTCACACACAGACTGAAGTACATCCTCTTGCTCTCATGTTGATTTATTAATTTCTTATAAAAAAAACAAATATTTTTTGATGTTCAAACAATAGCAAGTGAGCAGAAGCAGAAGATACATTAAAGTATAGTATGCTGCTGCAATGCCACACACCAAATCCCTCCCTCGTGTCTGATTACTGTCATTACAAGTCAACCCTAGCAGTGTTGTTCTACACTGTTATTTATTTATATTAAGATAATTACCGTAAATTGAGTAGTTTTGTGAGAACACCCCTTTACGTTTTCCATACTGGCTCTGACTTATTGAATAGTTTTTGGTATATCATTTCAAGTTCAGAAGCATGTAACAGGTATGACATGTTTACTACAGACCACCAAGAAAATTAGGTTTAATGCATGTAATGTAAAGTGACCAGTTGTATGTATTTTATTAATAATCAGGAATTAAGGAGGGGCGATTGCGACCCTGCTCATTTTGAAGCACTTAGTCTGCAGGTGTTTTAGTTTTTCCTGTAAGGAATGTTAAAAACTATAATAACTTAAAGCACTATTCAAAACAGGACATGGTTAAATGTTGTCCTAAAGATGCAACTACGGGATGAAAAAAGTTAAAACATTTACTTTGTGTGTCTAAGCCTGAGTTCAGTGGGAGAGAAATGGGCCAGTGGTGACAGACTGAATGTTATCTCCACAACTATTTATCTAAAAAGATAAACTTGCCATTGCCAATGTTTTGCAAAAATAGTTTGCTCCCTGCAACACTGGAAGGAATTTGGCTGGGGAAGTGAAAACATGACTACCAACAGTAAGGTATCCTTGAGCAATAGGGTTTATTTTAAAGTGTAGAGTTTCTGTTTAAAGAAAAAAAAAAACACTTGTCATTTTTAATGTTCACTGCTATTTGTTTCAGTCCCTGTTTTTGGGTGGAGTGCTAAACACATTTCCTGTTTTATTTTTATTATTATATATTTTATTAATTATTTAATAATATTTTTTACAATGAGTATTGTTAAAATTCTGAGTTTAAACTAAATACTAATTAAATATATAGAAAGTTGTACATTCTTGAGGTGTGTTGGGATGGGATGAGTAATTATTTTTTTCCTCTGGCTGGATTAGATCCACATTAAGACTAAATCTCACAGCTACACACTTGTCAAAACATATCACACATTGATTGCACTACAACATGTTTGCTAAATAATGTCAGACAAGAATAAAAGCAGGAATTTGTGGTAGACGCTGCACCACAAAGTGTCTCAAAAAGTCACTTTGTCAAGATGACAACAAACACAGACAGATTGTGGAAGTAAATCCAACTCCAGCCACAATGTTGTTGCTATTAATGAAATGATTCATGACTTTCAGATGATCCAGCTAAGCTAACACTTCCTATTCATCCAATTCATTCTGTATCAGAACCAACTACACATGTTTAACCTACAGAGACAAAACTAGTTTAAAACAAACAGGAACTACTCACCTCCAGGTGTGTTGTCAAACCTTTCTTGTTCAGCTGAGATCCATAAAACACTTTACAGCTGTTGACGCTATGAAAATGACTCACTACTGAATAAGTAGAAACACTCTTTTCTATGTCTCTCTCCCCCACACACTCTCTTTTTCAGTCCTCTTCCTGTGTGGGTGTGTGTGTGGGGGTGTGTGTGTGTGTGTGTGTGTGTGTGTGTGTGTGTGTTTGTTGCTCAGGAATGTGACTGAGTAGATTCTGCTCTGGTTCAGGACTTCCAGGTTTTTTTCTCTCTTTTTCTATTAAACTGGTCTCATCTAGGCAAGAATGAGGAAATCTGCAAGTATTTCACAAATATTACAGTAAGAAACTACTTCATTGAGTTTGTATCAGTCATCACCCAAAAACTTGGTCTTAAATTGCAGCATGAGGTCACACCAGGAAAATGGTCAGCATTGTTTCAAGGTCACACACAAGTAATTTCCATTCTGAGCATAGGTTTGGTGGTGGGCGTGTGTGTGTGTGTGTTTACACAGAGAACTGGTTGCCTATCAAGACAATGGTAGTTAAATAAGGAAGTTAAACAATCACAGACAAGAAGAAAATGGTAAAAAATAAAGTAAATAGTTTTATTTGGATGTTTATCACTATTATGGCCATGCAAAAACCAAAGTTAATATTTGTTTAGGTTTTAATATTATTCTCTGCTTTAACCACTAATGCCTGATGAACTGGACAGAAAAATCCAATTTTTAAAATCTGAAAACTTTATTTGACCCTTTCACAAAGTCTGAAAAAACTAATTTTTCCATATTTACTATTTATTTTTATGTAATAGGTAAAAAAATTAAAGTGTAACATTCTGCTTTCTGATATTCACCAGGATGCAGGAGACTAGTATAATTTGGTGAATAACAGGGGTTTGAGTAAAGTTTCTACCATAAAGTGATGCAAAACGTCTCAAAAATAATATGTATCAAATATGATATGATAGGCCGTAAGGGGTTAAAACATGTCAATATTATTCCTAATCTCATCCTTCTTAATAATAATAATAATGATAATGATGTGTGGATTGATCAGTGTTGCTGTGTATTGAAAACTCTGTCAAGGCAAGTGAAGGCAAGTCTTTCCGTAATGCATCTATTTTAGAAATAGCCCCCAGGCACTCTGCATGGGTCCCTGGAACACACAAAGCTCATGCAAGATTAATCTTTTATATTTCATTAAAACTGAGTTAGGGGGTTTAAAAAAGCCAAAACAAAAGGCTCTTGTGTCTGTCTTAGAATTATTTTTTTTAAAGCATTCCCAACCTTTTGTCTCCAACAGATGATTTTTATGTTCTTTAACACTATGACTTCATTCAGGGGGATCAGTGTGACAAGTGTAAATTATGTTATAAGGGGCCATAACCTCAGGCTTGCTTTCCCTGTCAATCCGATGTATGATTTCCTGTGTGTGAAAACCTTTTTCACACATTGCCATTGTGCATTTTTAACTGATGTGCACCTACTCTGCACTATCAGGCCTGAGTGGATGTGTTTACATGTTTCTCTGTGAAGGATGGGTTTTTTCTTGTTTAAAATTTTGTTTTAAAAATGTATTCAAAGCAGAAGCATAACATTGAAAAACCTGTATGTAGCGCTGAATATTCACAATCTAACTTCAAAACTATCTAAATCAAAACCAGTATTATATAAAGTTGAAGTTTAGATATGGACAAAAAAACAGTTCCACAAAATAGTTACCTGTGTTCTGTATTCATTAATCCTCTCTCTGGCACTATTTAAATAACAGAAAATGGGTAATTCAGTGGAGAAGAACTTGTACTTTCACTGTCAGAGACATATTCTACCCTACAGTCATTTGACAGATGCTTTTATCCAAAGTAACTTACATGTAATAAGTGATCAATTAACCAAAGCTAGACCTGGAGAAAACCCACACATGCATGGGAAGATTATGACATGTAATTATTAATTAATTGGGTACAGCAGGTACAAATAAGTTTTACTTCTTCCTGCCTCTTTTCAGACAGGTCAACTAAGTACTGTACTGTAAGTACTGTAGTAAAAGCTGCTTATATGTTAATCTGTGTTATGCTATGCACTATGCTAATCAGTGTCTTGAGGTCATATTGAACTTTACCAAAAACAGCTGAATATGAAACATAGAAATGATATAACATTAGATATTTAATGTAAATCTGATTAAATGTCATGGTTGAAACACAGATGGTGTTTGGTGAATGGAAACATTTTCAGGCTGTCATCTTGCAGTTTTGCATGTTTGGCAACTATTCTTCCGGCAGATGTTTTTGCAATCTTTGCAGAAGTGAAAACTTTGACTTCTTGGTGATGACAAAAGAAACTGAACCATCATAGCAGGATTTTTACTTGTTGACCCCAATTGTTTGTATTATATTTCAGTCTGGTAAATTGTTTGAATGATAAATCAAACCTGGAAAACACAGCGCCAACCTTTGCCAAGCTGCTCATTTCCACCCATATGATGATTTTTACCAAAAGTCTTCATCCTACAATCAGTTTACATGTATACACTATTACATTTCTATATTCACTGACCATGAATTCAGTGTCTTGGTTATATTTGTGTGCGTTATCTATTTATATCATAGTTTGTTCTCTTGCATTGAGGAAAATTCTAAAAATTTACCCTTTTTTCACTAATATCCAAAATTTTGTATAATTTTTATTATTTATTATTATTGTTATTATTTATTTTTCAGATCTAACTTTGATATCTTGTAAAACGTGTTGGGAACTTCTCCTGTATTTCTTGTCCAAGCATCGTATTGTTTATTGTGGAGTTATATACCAGTAGATATACACTGAAAATGGCTTTGCAGCCATAAAGACATACCTAGATCCAGAAAGTGACCTGGATTCCTCTTAGAATTTAATGGAAACTAGGTTAGACCAAGACCAATTGTCAGAAAAAAAAATCCATTCAGTATTTTTGTGTAAAGTTTCTAACAAACAAACAACTACACAGACAGAAAGAGAACGTCTGCAGAAACATAACCTCCTGGCAGCGGTAATAAACTGTGATGGACCACACTGTTTGCATGACTTACAGAAAGGAAAAGTTATCTGCACTGTTTGTCACTATTTTAAGCCATGTTTTATCATATTTTTCCCCCAAGGTAATCACTATATGCTGACGCATAATTTCTTTTTAATACAAGCATACCTTTCATTTCCACGCATGACTCATCTGACGGCACACACCCATACACACACTTACTCTGCTATCAGAGAGGTTTGGGAGGACTATGATTAATCTCTACCTGGAACTCAGCTGTCACTGGCAGCTTTACTGGTTTCTGCCTGCTGACAGAGATTTCTTACACTTTTAATAGTGTTGAAATACATCAGCTGACTGTTAAAGGTCAAATAGGCTAAAATGTGTGTCTCAGGAAGTCTCACATCCTCACTAAGCTAAAAATACTTATCACTGCATTTCTGAGCAGAAGCTTGAACTGATATTTTAGGTAGTGCTGAGTAAGCACACATCCAGATACCACTCTGTACATCTGTTCAATTGTTAATACAAATAGCCAGTCTGGCAATCAGCTTTGTGCAGGCAAGAAGGTTGCCGGTTCGAGCCTCGGTTGTGGCGGGAATCAAACCAGGAACCTTTCTGTGAGGAGTTTGCATGTTCTCCCTGTGTTAGTGTGGGTTCTCTCCGGGTTCTCCGGCTCCCTCCCACAGTCCAAAGACATGCACATTGGGGATAGGCTGATTGGAGACTCTAAATTGCCCATAGGAGTGAGTGTGTGTGTGCATGGTTGTTTGTCTCTGTGTATTGGCCCTGTGATGGACTGGCGGCCTGTCCAGGGTGTATGAGCTGGGATTGGCTTCAGCCCCCCCACAACCCCGTTCAGGGAAAAAGCAGTAGAAAATGGATGGATGGACAGTCTGTCAATCCTATGACAACATTGCATTTTAAAATGTAAACACTGTGAAGGCAATTTCAAACTAAACATCAGAATGGGAAAGAAAGATTTTAGAAACTTTCATCATGACATATTTTAGAAACTGTTGTTCTGTAGAGATTTACACTCCGTCATCTCTGGGTCAAAGGAGACTAGACAGACTCGTTGAAGATGATAGAAGGTCAACAGCAATCTAAATAGCTATCGTTTTAACATTGAACAAAATCTTAGATAATCTTTCCAACATCTTGTTGAACATAAGCCACAAAGAGTCGAAGCAGTTTTGAAAGCAAAATGAGGTTCGTCCTGTATTAGCCAGAGCAGGAGGGTGTGCATGAAAAAGTAGCACACAATTTTAGTAACCAATTTAAAATCAAGAGAAACATTAAAATGCATGCAAAATACTGCATATTGCTTTAGAAAATACAAAAACATTTGCTTGTCAGTAATCATAATCAGATGTTCTGAGTTGAATTGTATAAAAGTAGCAGCACCAGCATTAGAAAATTATCATAAGGGCTGTTTTTGACTGCTGTTACAACCTAGCTCAGCTAGGGAATTAAGTTACAACTAACGATAGACTACAGGCACAGATGTAAAATGGGTGTATTTCAAAGGCGATATGCAGTAGGCAACAAAAGTGGTACAAACCATAGGGTTGGGCTCCCGGAGCTGCTTAAATCAATCAAAACAAATGCCTAAAGAACTCAAAATGGGATGACCAAATCCCCAAGAGACAAGGCCTTTAAAATAGACCTCCTAAAGATTTAACAAAGGGGAAGCAGCACTAATAACTACAGCTATCAATTATAAAACAAAAATAAACACTACACACACAGAGCAAAAACTGCTATTACAAATACTAAAAATGTCTACAAACTAAACACCAAACCTTAAACTAGCCCAACTCAAACTACAAGTTATCAAATACAAAATAGCAAATTAAAAACCAAGTAGTTTTAACACTTCTGGAAATGAAAAGAATAATCATACAGCATACCAAAACTAGTCTAAGCTAACACCACCAGGCAAATATATCTAGCAAAAGTACTCCACAAATACCAAAACCACAATCAAAGTCACAAACCGCATTGGGAGGAGCTGATGAAAAGAACATCTGTCACCAAACAGTTTCTCAATCAGTGAATGAATGTCTGAGGACTTTATTTCCTGGCTGTTGCCAGGTCTGATGTTTGATAGGTTGGGGTAGTCGCAAATCAGAAGGTGGCAAGTTAAAGGTGTGTCTGGGGTATCAATCAGGGGTATTGGCGCAATCGGATTTGCATGGGAGATAGAATGTGATTAGTAATTATGACAGACAGACATAAAAGGAAAAAAAAGAAAAAAGGAGAAAAAAGGAAGTAAAGAGAGACAGTTGAGGAACGGGTAATGGCGTTGGCTTATGGTTGTATCATTAGGCCCGAGCACCGAAGGCGGTGCGAAGGCCTCTTGTATTTCGTGCGTTTATTCTTATTATTATTATTATTCTTAGTCGGGATGAATCGCATTTTTGGGGGCCTGAACATGCTCGAAAACTCACCAAATTT
>JBAMHV010000006.1:4867612-4887711 GCA_037177535.1 Pseudomugil gertrudae | reverse complement strand
AGGGGACGCGGTGGCGACACAAGCCGAGCGGCGCCAGAGGTGCGAGGGCCTCCATCACCGCTTGCGGTTTTAATTTTTGTAGTGTTATCAAAGAAATCAGATAGATTATTGTGAAAGGGAAGTAAGAAGAGAGGTTATTTCAGGGAGAATAAAGAAAGAAGAATCACCAATAATGAAGGTGGGTCAGCACATCTATGCTGTGAATGGGCCTGAGTGGGGAGCCTCTGATTGCTCTGAAAGTTCAGAGCTTATGGAAATAAATTTAGGCACTAGCAGCCAGGGGGGAAAGGCGAAGTGAGGCTTTAAAAGTCATCAAAAGCCATTATAAAAAAGTATTTTTGCCGTTTAATGAGGGAAATGGTGTCCCCAACATACAGTAAGTCCAGTTAAACTGTCTACAGTATTAAAAAAATCAGGTTGGTTATGGTTAATGTTTTGAGATATGGAAATTTATCGATTATTTGTAAGACTAAGGAACAAAGAGATAGGGCTGGCAAGTTGAAAGAAGTGGGTAAATGCAAAGTATGGAGTGTGAGTAATTTGGAAAATGGAGGCAAGCCGGTTGAAGCAGTGATTTTAGGGAATCCCTGTCAGTGTGGTATAGGAATAAAATAGTGATAGTGAAATAAAAGCAAACTTAAAAGGATGAAGAGTGAAAGATGTCCAAAGAATTCAGACTACAATAAGAGGGGATAGTGAAGGACTAGTGATTGAATTTGAGGGTAAAATGCTGCCTGCTTTCTCAGTAACATCCCTGCATTATTTATAGATGTCATAAGAAGAACTCAAAAGGAGGAAACATCTAGAAGACATCCATCCAATATCTACCGCTTTTCCCTGAACTGGGTCGCGGGGAGCTGTAGCCAATCCCAGCTTACATCGAGCGAGAGGCGGGGTACACCCTGGACAGGTTGCCAGACCATCACAGGACCAACACACATAGACAAACAACCATGCACACACACACACACTCCTATGGGCAATTTAAAGTCTCCAATCAGCCTATCCCCAAGGTGCATGTCTTTGGACTGTGGGAGGAAACCGGAGTACCCGGAGATAACCTACGCTAACACGGGGAGAACATACATAAAAACATTTGCAGGCAGACCAGTTTTGCACCTGGACTCTGCTCCTGCTAATACATGCTGTTGTGATGGATGCGATATGTCTTTTGGTGTCTCATTGAAATCTGCAAGCCCTTTCCAGAAAGGATTTTATCTGAAAGCGACCAGTTGTTGCTCTAAAACCTCACTTACCACAGGTTTTCCAGCTCCGATCCTCCATCCTGCAGCTTTCCCATGCATTCCTGCTTCAACACAAACATCCTACAATGTGCACAGATTCCCTCTGATACCCTGAATCTTTTGACACAATTTTATGGTTTAGACTGTGTTTTTTAAAAGTCCTCACATTTTTTTTTTATTGAGGAACATTTTCTAAAGCCTTAGATGTAATTTGTTGCAGCTTGATCTAAACAGCAACCTAACAATTCCCTTCAACTATTCATTAAAATGTTCTTCAACAACAGTGTTTGATGCAATTGCTGTCAATAATCTCTTAAAAGTGCAAACTGCTGATTCTTGCTGCTTTGCAATAAAGACAAGAAACCATTCCTTATACTCATATTTTATTAATTGTCACTGCACATGTTCAGGGAAACACATGTCAATATGAATTTGTTACATGAATATCTATTGCACTATAGATATCTGTTATTTAAAAATACATGTCATGAGATGGCAATAGAATGGCATGGAACAGACACAGTATAAATCTCTTTTCATATAATAGAGTTTGGCATGTTACTATTAAAATTAAATATATCAAGACACAGAATCATGGGAGCACATCATGTACAGTACTTGACACTCAAAACCCCACGGCAGACAAAACAATGACCCGTCTCACTTTACTTTGACTCATTTACAGCAGATAGCATGATCAACCAAAATCGCCTCCTAAAATCAAACGTTGCTTTGCGGGAGATTAGCTTTTATCAGACTTAACAACAGAAATAACTGAATTTTAGATATGACAAACTGAATGTTCATATCAAAACAAAAACTAAGACAAAGTGGCAAAGATTTAAGACAGCAAGTTTAGATAAATTCTATAAAGTTTTATTCTGTTTTGGTGGCCTAAGAAGATATCAAAAGTAGCTTGTTCTGATAGATGACAATTAGATAAGATGTTCAACGATCAAGGACTGATCTAGTCTGACTCTTTGCTATCCCTCCTTGTGATTAAACAATATGTCGCATATCCACAAAATCAATGGCTTAGAACAATATGTCTTCATTATAAGAGGGAAATAAATAAAAAATAACATTTTGCAGTTGCTGGGAAAATGTATTGGCTTAATTCCTTCCTCTCTTTCTCTCTTTCTTTTTGCAGTTATATAGCATATTAGTCTAATTATTATTATTTTTTGTGAAATAAAAATGTAACTGTCAAGATAGCCCAGTATCAGCACATGCCGGAAGTAAATAATTCATTTCCACAGAGTTCTGCCTATATACTAGAATAAACCAGCAGTCCCTTCTTATTTTTAAGCATCCCTGTGATCTCCTATAAGTGTGCAAAAGCCTTTTAATTTATTTCATTCTGGTCTTTCCTGCAAATGCTGCAAAATTATTTTTGCATCTCAGTTTTGCTGCATCTTAAACTTCCCAATATGGCAGCATTAAAACTGCATCACTTATGCTGCCGGTTCATTGCACATACCTTTTAAACCTATTTAAAGCAATATGTCAACTCTTTATCGATGTCAAATCCATGTTTATACACAATGCAAAAAAGCAAATCAATTACAAGTTGTATTCTTTTGTGCATAAATGCATTTCCTGCTATAAACACCAGGGGGCACAGAGTCAATGTTGCAGGAAATCTACAGAGCTTTGTGGAAATGAGTATCAGCTGGGAGTGTGTCGAAGAAATTTTTTAGTTTACTATATTTATCTGAGGACAGTTGGTATAATTTACTTCCCAAAGGTATATTATATTTACCTACCATTCATCAAGTCATTGATCTTTTCATGATATAAAAGCATTATTATCACACTTTTTCTCTGACTGCAAAAATGTATCACAATACACCAATCATTGCAGTAGGAAAATTTCTCCATAAAAATTTCAGTTGACACTGACAGGAAGCATCCTTACCAACGTCTGATGCTCTTTGTTGTAACTAATACTTGCCACATAATTTAAGATTACATTTTTTTCGTGTAATAGCAGTGGTATGATGTGTGTGTGGGTTTTCCTTGTGAAAATGTGATACTTAATGTATCATCCATCAATTACTCACCATTATTTGCTAATAGCAGAGGTCCCAGCTGCTTTCATGGATCATACAGGGTGGTGGCTATTTGTATGACCAAAAAGGTTAGGTGGAAAGCATTTGGTGACAGAAAACAATGCTGTAGTTGCCTTGCAGTCCCTCTCTGTATATGACATGAATTTGGAGTAAGTAAAGAAGTTCATCATGGCTTCAGGATCAATTTAATTGGACAGCACAGACCTCTCTTCTCCTTGTATCTTGTGATAACAGCTTCCTTAATCAAATCTCACTTTTTAGTAAAAATGCTGCGAGCGCATTGCACATCAGCGTATCACTGTTTAGAAGCCTGCCAAAAGTCTCTGGCAGGTGAAAGAGAAGCGTTTAGCAGTGCAGGGGTGGTGATCGGTATAAATAACCCACCCTGGTTGTGACAGAAAAACATGCAAGATGCATGAAAGTCTTTAGTGTGTGCCTTTTTTTTAGCCCCTTCCAAGTTTTTGTCCAGAGACCAATATTGTACAAATGTGTAGATTATTTTAGACATGGACTCCTAGACATGGTAAAGCTGGGGCTTTTGGAAATGAGCATAAGCACAGAGTCAATGAAGCTCAGTAATATGTTTAACACGGTTTTGTTGCTAGTTTTATAGCGAAGCTCATGCTAGCAGCTCATATTACACTAACACTAACAGTGTCAAATAAATTCTTTAATCTGAACACAATGAGCTGGCCTCCATGTATAATTACTTATTAATGGCATTGTTGTCTCTGTGAAAGGCTCATCTCTACCAAATTTATGTATCATTAGTGAGGGATCATTTTCAAAGCTCTGGAGGACATGCTAATCCACTGCATAATTCATCACAGCAGAAGTCTACGTTTTTAGTCAGCTGATCAGCATTCATGAGGTTTGGCATAGCTTTTGGAATTTTTGTGCACACGAGCTGCAGTTTCATTCATAAGTCTTTCTTTTTACATTCGTCTCTAATCTGTCTTTTTAATCATTCATTTCAGGGTCATCAGAGAAAAGAATAAAGGTTCATATTGCAGGTGTATGACGTTTAATCCCAACCCTACTGATCTCATTGCTAAAAGTGGATGCAGCTGAGCGTCAGCGACTGCCTTATGAGCAGAATTGTTTTAACCAGCATGACACAGTCAAAAACCTGAGCTCAAACGACATCAGTTAGGCATCTTGCTGTAGGAAAAACAAAATAATCATGAATTTGCGCAAGTATATCCAGGGGAAGAGGCCAAGCAGGCAATGGTTACATATTATATTCAAACTATAGCATAAAATAACAAACCATCAAGACAAACTGTCACAAACGTAGGCCGCAAAGGTAAAAAAATCAGCATCTGCTGAGCAAAAACATCCAGAACACAGTTCACCAATCTAAATACAAGCCTTTTTTTCCTCCTGGAAAACTACGAAACTCAACTCTGTGTTACATTTATATTCTTCTGTCCCTTTGATACTGTGATTATGTTTGTACTTAAATGGCTATAGCATAGCACCTTGTTCACAACTTTTGTTAGACTGAAGGAGATTTATGATAGAGCACAATAACTCCTATGCAACTGACCTTTTTAAAAAAATATCCGTACTGTTTAATCCAATTTAAAAGACATATTCTAGACTTTTCCTAAGAGTAAAACATTCTGAAAGCAGGTTTTATGTCTCACTTCCACCATCATGTAAATGTTTTCCAAAGGAGTGAGGAATGATTGCAAAAAAAATTAACAAAACAAATCAGTATAACACAAAGCTGTGAACAAGGAGCCATAACAATATCTGATACCATCTGCTAAAAAGATGCAAGAAACTGCCTCGTCTGAGGAGGACGTGCTGAGACACAGTGATGTTCGAGGGTGAGCTGTTGCCCATCCGCCTACTTCCTGTCAAAATGCTGACACTTCCTCTCAGTCATGTTGTTAGACTTTGCCGCACTAATCGTAGCGCCAAGTCCAACTGAGTGTGCAGTATTCTGCCGCGACTGCAAAATTGTGCTTAGGAGTTAATGTTCCAGAAGTGTTAAGGCTTTTTAAATCTCAATACCAGACAATTTCTAAGTAGTAATAAGCTTAAACTATGAAGTTTAACAGGATGAATGAAGAGATGTAAGAGAGTTATTAAGGGTTACATTTCCACAAATGAGCACAATCAAGTCAAATTCAAAATAAGTAGAGGACTTTTAATAAGACTTAGCCTGGTATTTGTTTGTTTGTCCAACTCATTGGATGTGTTGATTTTTTTTTTTTTTATAGTTGGGGAGGAAAGGTTCGCAAAGCACCAAATTATTATGGTTGAAATAAGTTTGAGGTTACAAGACAAGACAGTTCATGGACAGTAACTCCTAGTCACTTTAGATTAAATGTTAATGTATGCGTTTTACTATTCTGATCATATTAAGACAACTGTGGCTGCAGATATGTTGTTTATGCTAAAAAATATAGATTTTTAGTCCCTTATTAATTGATTTTTTTATCCATTTTTTTCTAAAAACCAAAATAAAAAAAGATGAATAGCCACTTTAAACCCAACCATGGATATCAATGCTCTGCGAACCTAACCACGGCACAATGGCTCCTCGTCTAATCCTGCCAGTAGGAGCCATTAAGAATGAGGAGTTACCATTAGTATTGGCTGTGGTTAATGAAGCCATAGGGTGGCCCTGGCGAACAGGAGCGATAATGCCACGGTGGAGACAAAGGAGGCAGACAGAAGATTGCCGTTATTCACCAGCCTAAAGGAGATGATCTCCACCTTAAATCCATCTTCAGTTGCCATGCAACGAAAGACACCTTCTTTAAGTGGTGTGTTCATGAGTGGCCCCAGGACACAGAAGTCTCCAGCAAAGAGGCAGGGGAAGTGGATGCGCCCGTCCTTCTCCCAGCGGTAGGTGGCGTGGAAGGAGCGCACAGGGCAGGGTAGAAACACAGAGGTGTTGGACTGAACCAAGACCTCTTTAGGAGAAATTCGCCGCTGCTTCAGAGCTGTGGGGGAAAATGCAACAAAACAGTTTGTTTATTGCTGCTCTGCACATTCAGAGCCCTGGTTGTTCATGGACTCAACGTCCCTTAAGTCTATGCTGTACAACTACAGTCCAATAAGTACAGTTTTGGAACAGCTTCTACATTATATAGCTGGTGTAGCACAGCTGTCCTGCAGTCAGTGTGAACCCACAAATAAATTTTACACTAGGGTCCCCTGGTGTGTTAATCCAATCATAAACTTGGCAAAAGGAATGTAAAGTCTTAAGTTATTAAATTTTAGTTTTCATGCTTGATTGGATTTAACACCATCAACAGAAAATGATGTGAGTGCCACTGTGGAATATATAAATGTGTTTGTGATTGTGATTCAGGGGACAGTAATTATTTATGTACGGTAAAACAGGCTTAACTTTGAAGAGAAACCTTAAGTATATAAATGATGTTATGTAATGTATTTATAAAATTCCTGTGGGTTTTTGGACTCTGCTCAATTAAATGATAATCATCTTCACTGTAGTTCAACATAAAGCCTCCAATTTTGTTTTCATTAAGACACAGGGAGTGGGAGAGAGAAGATAAGGGCTAACCAGCAGCTTCCCCACAAACAGAAGAATTTGACTGGTCCAGATTCTGAATGATTGTCCTGTTGAGGAAGAGGAAGAAGTATTAGCAATAAACAATCACAACATAAATTTGCATCAAGCCTTTTCCTCAAGTGACTCAAATTTTTTTGGGAACTTAAATAAGGTTAGAAAAATCATGCACCAGTATTGATAGCAAAAAGAGAAATGTGTTGAATTTTAACCCTTAGAAATAGCAGCTATTACACAAGTTGCAATAGACTTAGGGGATTTAAAAGCCAATAAAACCTTCAAAAGGTTGATAATTTTCTCTGTGATGACAATCACTTTCCAATCAACTTTTGTTTCATTGTCATTTTAGTGATATTTTTAGTTATTGATCTTCTTGATCTTATTCACTAGAGCATTTCCTTTGACAATCTTCTGGTTCTCTATTTTAAAAGTGATGAATGAGTTCACTTCCATGTCTTGTTGGCTCATGTAAAAACAGCCAATGGCTCTGCAGCTGTGACATCACACCTAAACTTACCCAGTGGTGACGTTGTATCCAGGTGGGATGGCAAGGCACTTTCTCCTGGTCTTATCCCATCCACAGTACGGATCCCGGGAAAGGATGCACTCCCTGCATGTGTCACCATAGCGACCACAGTCAGCTAGTTGCAGTCGCTGGACCTCCATGGCCGTTCCAACATAGAGATGTCCCTGAGGAAGAACACATATTGGATCATATATGATTTATGAAGCCAATAATGGCAATGATCTTATTGAAATATAATTTAAAGATATGTTTCACAATAGCAAACACACATATTTCAAATCAAGGATAATAATTAAAAAATAAATATCTTTTAAATGAAAAAATAAAAACAACTTAAAACTGTCATCTGAATTTATGCATACTAAACTTCTAGTTCAATCTTCCACCCCATTAGCAACATAGTTCCTTATAGGGTTTTTAATTCAACTTTAAAGAAAACATACATCCTTCCTAGTGAAACTCATTAACAATAACAGTTTAGCTAATTGCTAATAATACAAATTACATTTGTTCCTCTTTCTGATTTAGCTGGTAATGTTATGGTCCAGCTGGAGTGCTGCAATATAATTAATCAACCCTACGTGACAAGCCTGTAAGCCTTAAGCCCGAAACACCCTTTTGCCACACATTGCAACATTATTACTCAAACCTTTTGGGAGTCGATCGCCATGTTCAGAACAGGCCCCTCATTGTGAAACAGGGAGTATTGAGATATGATGAAGACTTCCTCGCTGGTATGAATTACTTTAAGAACTTTGCCTTGATCTGTTGAAAAAAACAAGAGAAAATACTGTAAACTGTGTGAAAGCCTTTTGCTCTGTGGTCTTTTAAAAATAAAAGGTAAAAAAAGAAATGAATAAATTCCAGATTTATGTGTTGCATAAATGAGAGGCAGGTCTTGCTGTGTTGTCCACTTTTTCTAAATAAAAATATTGATTTTTTCCATCTGGAACATTTCCAGTATGAATGCAAATTGGAAGACCTAATGAAGTAACTGGAACCCTGCAGTTTCCTGACAACTTCCAACAGAAAATAAATTCACAGATTATGTAACTGTTTATCTTTACTTTGTCCGGCATTCAAACGTTTGGCTGTTACTGTATTAAATAAATGTCACTGCACCATTGAGTCAAAACCAGAGGTTTAAGGTCAAAAGCTTTATGTAGTGTTGCTTCAATGTGTTTGTACATTACACAGTTAATTGTGTTTACGGTCAGTGATTCCTGGACATTTCCTGAGCCCACACAGTGTTTTCCAGTCACTGCCACATAAAGGCTTGAAGATCACAAGCATCAAGACTTGATCTTGAGTCTTGTTGTACATGAATGCTGATTCTCTGAATTTTAACTCATTTACTGCTCTTCAGTCTTTCCACATGAAACATTTTTCAGAAATTGCTTCACAATATGCAAACATAATTTGATGCACATTTTTAAACCTCACCCCACATCGTACTTGGGTCCTGCCAGCTCTTAAATGCTCCGTGTATACCCAGTAATTTTACTGACCTTTTGCCAGAAGACCTAATTATTTGTCAAATGCTCCTGCAGTTGGTTTATAATTGCATTAATTACATTTTTGGCCTTTTCTTCTCCATGGGGATACTGTTTTTGATCTAAATGTGCTGCATGAGACACTATTTTGAAATACTAAATGTCTCAGTTTCATCATTTCACATGTTTTTGTTCTGTGTTCCATGTTTCATGTGTTCATAGCATTTGCAAACCATTACATTTTGTTTTTAATTACAATTTTGTACAACGGCCAAGACTTAATTGTATTTTCCTTTTAGGAATTGGCATTGTAGTTAGTAAACACCTCGTTCACATAACTCACTCATGTTATTCCTTAACATAATTTCCTTGCTTGTCTGGTTTTTGTTCTGTTATTGTTGTGTGTAAGCATCTGGAGCAGGTGCACAAAGCCTTTCACTGCTTATTAAGCTGTGGATAAGACAAATAAAGGCAATTTGAATTTGATGTAGTCGTCCAATTGAAAGATTTAGATGAACAAACTGGTAAATTAATACTTTAATGCTGTTTGTTCTTACCTCTTCCTAAACTGCAGCATTAATTGGATGGTAAATGGAATGGACTCATACTTATATAGCGCTTTTCCAGTCTTATTGACCACTCAAAGCGCTTTACACTACATAGTCACATTCACCCATTCACACACGCACTCACACCCCGATAGGCACATAATTCTATTGGACAATGCTTCTTTGGGGCTTCTGTGTTTTTGTTTTTTATAACCAAAAAAACAATATTATGTTAATATTTCCTCTGCCATTTAGCCAAAGGGAAGGATTCCTCCTGAGTTTTTCTGCTATTTGAGTGAAGATGCTTTGAATTCCAACACGGGCCTCATAGAATTTTACACAATTGATCAGCTTAACTCAGGTTGTCAATATTGGATGCGGCCTCGGTCTGAAAGTTGGTGAGTCATTATTCTAGCTGCCAGCAATCGCTTTGCACAAGAGGCAGTTACACTACCAGTCAGCCATGTGGAGAATCACTCAGACTGTTTACTGTCTCTCACTTGTCTTTGTACATCCTTATTTCCTATTATGCGTTTTTTACCGACTGTTTCATTGTAGTCGCAGCCAAAGAAAATGACCTACCCTAACTATTTGTACTCCTAAAGAATGGTGATTTTTATTGCCTCCAAACATCCTTTCCTCCCTGTTAGAAATGATAATGTATTAAATAGAATGACTTCCAGCTGAAGGATTTCTAACTTCTTTTGTCCTGTCACATCAAAGATTCTTTCAAATACAATATGATTGCAATGATACCTTTTTATCTCACATCCTCATTCCCTGGATACTGCCTAAGACACTCATTTGTAATTATGCAGGCAGGTTCTTGCTGTCATTTTGACGTCTTTTGTCCTCAAACTGCCTTGTCTGGTTTTCACAAAAGAACAAATCTTTTTTAATTGTAGCCGAGGATAACATTTCCCATTAAATCCAAGTTATTCTTGTGTGACTTTCTATTGTCGTCTGCAGTTATTTTCTCCACAAAGTGAAACAGGGTAGAAAAAAGCAACTGAAGCAGAAAGGATGAAATAGCTGAACTTATATGACATCTGCTGAATGATTCTGTTTTATAGCTACTCATCCAGGTACGGATTGCTGTGAAAACATCCTTTTAGTCACCTTCCTCTCTACCCTTTTACCTGAGTAGAGTTACATAAACTTAATGTCTAGAAGCTTTTACTGCAGGATAGAAAGCCAAAAACCAACATGTACTTTTCTCATTTAAAAAAAAAACTACTTATTTTGCCATCTAAATTATTTCTCTCCATAATGATTTGCTTTCCTATATCAAAATGTCCTTGGTCAGATGTCACTTATGTTTGCCTGTAATCTTTAAACTACAGCTACCTTAAATGCCACATGATGTGTAAAAGAAAAATGTGTTAAACTGTAAACAAGTGCATGACTTGACATTTCTCCGATCCCAGAGGAGAGCTTACTGCTGTATCCCGTCTGCAGCTGAACTCTTCAAAGCTGCTTGCCATCTTGTGGCTATAAATCTGAGTTAGTGAAAGAGATTTTTTTAGATGTTTGATCCATTTCCAACAGTCCACATATAAAGATGTATTCCAGCTCCTCTCCTATCTCCTAAAGGCAAACATTTTTATCCTTTTCTGCTTTTTCCTTCTTCATTTTATTCCATTTATTCTGCTTTATTTGATCCCTTTATTTAGTTGATGGCACCAGATGTCCAAACAAAAACAGAAATAGTCCTGTTACATCAGCAAGGATCCAGGAACAGTAGTCCAAATAGATAGCTGGTCCACAATAAACCTTTTATCCATAACATCCAGAACTCGCTCTGGCCACAGAACCAAGTCTGCACAGCTGTTTTATTAGACCTAATCAACGGAGGGAAGTGAGATGACTGCTTAATGTTATGTTAGGCAATACAAAGTACCATTTCAGAGGGCAAGTGCACCTCTTACTGCTTGTGTGTGTCCAGAGAGGGTGATACGAAATTTTGTTTTAAAGAAACAGAAGTCCACAGCGAGGTAATCGGCTCTGACCACCGAACCTGGAGCACTTAAAACCAATCTGTGGCTGCCGACAGCATGCTACATGTGCACTTCTTGTGTTTATAACACCTGAACCGTATATCTTAAATAAAAAAAAAATACAGAAAACTGAGAAATAGACCTCTTCACTCATTAAGCTGTCATTCCAGTAGACCACAAGACCCAGATCGTCCAATCACAGGTAAGGTTCAGTAGCTGATCACACATTTTTATCACATTTTTAACGAGAGCCTTAGTACCATAACTCTTGAAGCATTTGCATAAATAAAAATTCTGAATGGTGGACATATGTTCTGAGTTTCCAAGTTTGGACCAAACAGGCTATTTGACCGGAATTTCTTTTACAGGTGTTCACTTTAACTCCTTGCAGTCAATCAGAATCAAGTATTCACCAAGACCCAGTATAAAGTAATATATACAGCATGTGTGTTCATGTGACTTGTAAAGCTATGATGCACACTTGAAAATAAGGGTCCTCCGAAGCCCCCTGTGTAATCCGAGCACTGATATTTGTCGTGTAAAATGTCAAACAATTTGCAAACTGAATTGCAATATTTTAGACTGTTCCACTTTTAGATCCCTTTTAACAAAAGTGGATCCAACGTAACAATGAAAAACATCAATAAAAATCCAACAATCATCTATTACAGACATCTATCTAAAAATTATATCAACACAACCAGAATAGCATTAAAAAATATTCTCCATTTGAGAGGCTTTGATAGAAACCAGGTCAAGTGCAAACTAATATTCCAGAGAAAAAAAAGCTTAATTTTGTTGTATTTGATAAGAACTACAAGAATCTTTTGTAAGGACACATAAAACCTATATTCTCTCTTGTGTTACAAAAAATGCCATAAACTATTCACAAGAGTAGCTTTGCAGTTGCTTTAAAAAAGCATCCTTGCTGGCTGTGTCGTCCTGATAAGCAAGCTTCTTATAAAGTTTATTGCTTCCTTTATCTTATTTTTTGGGTGCAGATCACAAGACAGAGAAATTCCCTCAGTTAAATGCAACGATGCTTTGACAGTTTTCACTTTACAGGAGTCCCGCTGAGACTAGTTAGCTCATGCTATACACTGAACTATTTTTATGTTTCAGAAGAATGGCAACACCAAGTCAATTTTTGTAAGTCAGTGTTTTAAAAGCAGTAAAAGTTGAGTCTCGGATGCATCAGTAAACCAAGTCTGTGTTGTGTAGGAGGAAACATGATAATTATATACATTTTTTTCCAACGTTTTTACAGTGGTTACATTAAAATTGTTCTTCTTTCAAAATGTGTTTACTCTGGTCAGCTAAATGTAAAACAGAATAACAGAGCAGGGTTTTTCAATTCGGCCTCAAAGGCCTCGGTCTTGCAAGTTTTCAGTGTATCCCTGCTCCAACACATCTGATTGAATTGATCAGAACCTCATAGGCTGTTGGATCTATTTAACTTGAGTCAGGTTTACCAAAGCAGGAATATAATAAAACCCTGCAGGACTGCAGCCCTCTTAGGACTCAGTTAAACAGCCCTGTTATTGAGTAATAAGACAAAATGTCAACACAGAAAACACTTCTTTTGTTAAATCATGTGGAAAGATGACACAGAACAAAGTGATACAGCACCAACCCTCCAAAAACCCTCTAAGAAAACTAAATAAATGATGGACAGGAGGGTCGATACTTTCTAAATCATCATCTGAGGTTTTGATCTGAAAACATAATGGGTGTCCTTTTATTGTATTTCATCTGCCATATTTTCAGAAAAAAATAATTTTAGAAACTGCAGTTATGTTGACTCATGTGAGCCAAATTTTTTTTTTTAACTTTGACTCATTAGAAAGAAGAAAATAACAGAGAGGGTGATGAAAAATGTGTTTGTGCTTATTCATTTATTATTCAGTGGTAAAAATGGGACTTAACGTACCTTTTTAGAAGGCTTTATATAAACAAATGACTCATTAAATTGCATTAACTGTGACTCATTAAACAACAGTGTTGACGCCTGAAAAATTATTGGATTTTTTTTATCCCACAAAACAAGTCAATTATTTTCCTCTTTTGAATCTTGAATTATTAGCCATGCCAGCTAAGTATGCTCCTCTGCCTTTAATGCACAGCACAGCTTTTCCTAAAGGGAACCCTGACTAATGTGACTAGCATGGCTTATTAGGCAAACATTGGGTTTAGCTGTACACATGCAATAATTCATACACAATATTTAAATTAATTGTTTGATAGTTGTAAAATAAAAACCATTCACTCCTAGTCCATCATTGTGATTAGCGTGAGCATTAGTGACATTTAATATCTTAATATGTATGCTTCACTAAATGACTCTGCATATTATAAAGATAACACAATATGACTTGCATGGGTAAAATCTATGTTGTATGTACAAAAGCTGTCCTTAGTTTTAGGTAATGAGTCACAAACTGGCATACTGTTCAAGATTAACCTGTGAGGTGAATATTATAGGGATGTTTCTGTTCAGTACGATTAAATTCAAATGATTCACGGATGCACTTGTTGTTTAATTTGGTTGCATTACATAGATTTTTCAGCTTTCTAAATCTGAATGTTTAAGAACATTGTTAAATGTAATAAATAAAGAACAACTGTGGCTAAGGGTCTGTGGCAAACCATTTGGCATAACAGATTTGACTCTCTCTCAGGTTTCTGGTGACTGATATTACAGCACATGGCCTAAAATATGTTTAATTTCTGAAAATGCAGAGTTGGTTAATGACTCACTGGCACATCAAATCCCACTGCAAAATAAGCATTCATAACATGAGAGCAGTCAAAACACTGGATCTTGCTACAAACAGTAGCAAATGTATCAGAGAAGATGTGGTAAGACCACAGTTGTGGGTTGGAAGGTGCATTTTTTCTGTCTGCAACTGAGAAAGGTTTTGGTTTTCTGGCCTTTCAGTTGGCATTATAGAAAAAAGGTTGCGACATTTAGCTTTAAACCTTCTGTAAAATCCTTTCCACTGGCTGGAAAAATAGACAGGATTATTAAAACTTGAATAAATTTAGGGCTGTGCAGATTTCCTTTATTTTTTAATTAGAATGTTTAGTGCAAATAATGAGAAAATGGACCCCAGTTAAAATTTGCCTTTAATGTAGAGAAAATATTAATATTTATTGTCTTTTAACTATTCATTTTAGCATTAAATAATTAAACCAGTACAGTAAAGTGTACAAAACATATCAGTGAGGGCTCCTTTTAAGACTTCTCATGTAAGAAGTATTTAGCTTTGGTTTATTTAATTTAAAAGCAAGTCATTTCTTCCACATGCTCATTGTAAAGTTTATTTTGTCTGTTTTCATCCTGTACCCTGTTAGAAAATGCAATGGGAATGATCTATGCATTAATACGCAGCAATTTATTAACTTTTAAATTGGTGTCACTTTACAAAAGCTATTAATTATGTTTAGTTTAGTTATATTTATACCATGCTAATTCAACTAATCTACTAGCTTTTTAACCCTGATGAAATTAAGCAATTCTGTAAGTGCCACTATTTGATGACCTCTTGTCAGTCACTGCACAAACGCACCAGGATTTGTGTTAAAGCAGAGCTGTCTTACAGCAGACTGTCTGCTCAGCATCAGATTTTCAAAGCCTGCACTCTCAGCAGTCTAAATGAATCTGACCAAACAAGAATAATATGCCACAGCTCCCAAAAAGCAGTCTAATGCGATTAGCCGTGCTTAACTGGACTTAAATAGGGGTCTTACTGAGGGTGATCTCATCTCTTCCCATCACATTAATTGTTTGCTTGCTAGCTGCTGATATTTGCTCCCTTGTATAACATATTGATATCATGCACAGAATTTTCCTGAAAACTCAAGTGTCACTTCATGCTTATGAAAAATATTTGACCAGATTTTCCATCACCAGTCAAAACGAATGTTTCACATCCACCTAAATTACATGTTTACCATCTTTGGACACCTTACGCTGTAGCTCATGTTTAGACTCATCATGTCAGAGTAGATCAGGAAAAGCTGTTGGTCTGCTTCATTAACACTGAATGATTTCCAGAAGGCAGGTTCACTTGATCAGCTGCACAAATACGAGAGCTTGTTTGAAATTAATTATGAAGACTGATGAGCTTGACTTGGTACAGGCTGTGAATATTTATAGCCTGTGCCTTGCAGGAAAGATGGTGCAATTTAAAAAAAAAGGACAATTAAATGCTTTTATACCAGACTTCTACTCATAGTTTATATGTCAGTGCTTGTATTCAAGTTGGAAAATGATAGAATGAAGAAAAAAAGGCAAACAAACTAAACGGTCTGTTAGAAGAAACCAAATTTTCAGCACATCCTGCTCCCCTGGCTTCAAAATGCTCTACTTTCTTTTTAGGCCACCCAGGGACCCATGTCTTTTCATAGCTCTCCCTTTCCTTCCTATTACTGACACAGTTTGGAAAGCCCACTGCAGGAGGCCATTAACCTGTCTTTTTTTGACACCAAATTGTTTTCTGTCCACTGAAAAAACCAACCTAGAAACGAGTGGCAAGCATACAGCCTGTGTAGCAATGAGAAAGATGACACCCGCTCAGCTTTCGTGATATGAATGTATACAGTGCATAGGCATTCGACTTGTGGTGGTTGCCATAGCGACGTCCCTGAGGCGCAACACAATTTTTAGAGTAACTGCTCTCGGTAGATGCGGGTCAGAATGATGTGATCAAAAAGGAACGATCTTGTGATGGCTACAAGCTGTTCAATACACAAGCAAAGCATTTGACTTTGTATTCCACACTTTCTGCTACTCAGTGCTTGAATTGAGAATTTAAATCTGTCATGCTAGTAATCTTATTTGCCACCTGAGGATTGTGTTTGCTTGTTGTTGCTTTGTTGAAGCTCGTAGGGTCTTAATGCAGCCTCACAGTCACAGAGAATGAGGCAAAAAGAAGCTAAATCTTCAACAAGATGTAGGAACAAAGGAAGAAATAGAAACAGGCCATCTTCGATGTGAATTGTGTTTTTGTCAAACACACCTCGCACAATTTGTGCAGCTCAACAAGGCTTTGTCATCTCTTTAGAGGCTTTTTTTTGGTTTTGAAAAAACTTCTAAGCCTGGTCATAGTGAGTGACCTTGTTTCCTGCAGCAGGAGGAAGCAGCTTTTAGCAGCACTTAATAACCAGCTGAGGATGAAAATGAATGTGTAGCTGTAAAACACATGGCAACAATAAGGCTTAGGATAAAAATGTTTTTCTGAAAATGTAGCTAAACATCATTAAAGTGAGCACTTTACTGATGATATAAGCTTAAACAAACAGTATTTGCCCCTAACAAATATGTTACAATAGATGTTGCACAAAAATGATTCAACCTGACAGAAATTTACAGTTTCAAATCTGTGTCTGAATCCTTTTAGGATATATAGAATTTTTTATCATAAAGCAGATTTATTTAGCCTTTACAGCATGTTACACGCAAACTCACCTGTTCCAAGGTAAAGGACACTGTAGTGCTCATCATTGACTGCCAGGACGATATCTGCCACTGCGTGTGTAATTTGATCATCTGTGGGGAGGTCAAGTGGAGCAACACCAACAGGCCGGATAACATCCTCGATTTCTGAGTTGTATCTCATCACCCCAAGGTTCTTGATGTTTTGACTTTCTGTTGCTAAGGGGTTTCTAGGGGCACACTGAAGGAAGAAAGTGTGTAATTCATTCAGAACTGGATAAGATGCTTTTTGATAAGCAAAACAACCTTGGACAAAAAACTGAAAATTGCCTCTTTTTAATCAACTCGTGCCTTTGAAAAATAGCACTTCAGTCACTTTTCCTTTCAAATATAGGCTGACTCATGCATTTGCTCAGGTTTTCCCGCAGTGTGAGTTAGAAAGGAGTTGAGAGTTTTTCTTACCATTCCAGGGCGGCTACCGACGAATGGGCTGCTGTAGCCCTTTAGTCTGGAAGTGGAGAAGGCCTGGTCAATGTCTTCAATAGAGTAGGCACAAATGACTGTTTTGCCCCTGAAAAAGAAGAAGATAATTATGTCCTCAAAATGGGCAGGAGAACCCTGTTTTTTGGGACAAAGCAGCAGATCTTTTATACATAGTAAATTTATAGTAAATATATAATCTGAGACTTAAAAGCACATGCACAGAAAAGCCAAGGCAGGAGAATTTGACCGCATTTTGTTTAATTTGTTTGATAATTTATCTACATTTGATTTGTCTAAATGTCTCTAGTTTGCGTTGACCAAAGCAATCCAGTTGCTGAGGTTATATGTATGTATGAACATTTGACCCCAGTTGTGTCATTTCTTGGCTTCTTTTTACACTGATTTTTTCCACTGCTGGGTTTAATTCTGGGTCTTTTGCTTCATTTTACCAGCAAGTCCTGCGGCAGAAGAAAATAGCATTCACATTTTTAAAACTGCAATGGAGGTTTGAGCTAATCACATAAGTGTGTTTATGATTTTGGATATATTGCTGCAATTCCTGACATCAGACATGCTCACTATCAAAGGTCACAGCATTTCCATCTAAATCCTGCAAAATGCAAAGAATCTGACTACCAGTTTACCATAAGTATCCCATGTCTGTAAAAAGTTGCAATGCAATTGTTTATTTCAGTTACTGTATGTATATCGTAGTTTGCAAACTAAAAATGTATTTATAAGAATTTAAAATGAACAAAATTCTGCACATAATAAATTCAGGTACACTTGTCTCCTTCCTGTAGAAAATGAACACAGCAGTCTTTACAAGTGCATACTAAGAAAGCCCTGATGTCACAATGATCCCAAAAAAAAGAGTATGTGCTTCGCTGGCCCAACAGTACCCTCCAGCTAGGCACCACGTCCTGCATATTGTGAAAAAAAAGCAGTTGTGTAGCTCTTTGTTGTACATTTGAATAAAAATATGTTTAAACTAAAGCTTTTATGCTCTGATAAGCAACCAGAAACAGCAATCACACCATAGTTACTCTGACAGAAATGTGTGGAGAAGCCAGTATATGTGAAAAGCCCCATGTTGTCTGCAGAAAAGCTGCAGCTGAGATTTGGATGTTCTGAACAGAAGGCAACATTAGAAATGTCACAAACATAAAGCCCATGCCTATTTTTTTAAGACTTAATTTACAGTATAACGTTATAATTGATAGAATAGAATGCCTTTATTGTTGTTATACATGTGTATAATGACAATAAAGGCATTCTATTCTATCAATCATAACGTTATACTTTAAATTAAGTCTTAAAAAATGTCCACAGTATTTACCCACAAGTAATATTTGCTGTCATATACTTTTCTAAAGACTGTACCTTTTGGATTGAGAAATAAAAGTGAGTATTACAGTACTTATAGCTAATATAGTTTTATCACTGACCAAAGGTCGAGAAAACAAATAGGACAAACCCAACTCAAAACTAGAGTTATAAACACAAACCGAAGCTGAAAAATGACAAAATATTGACTGAAATTGTAGCCTTATCAGATGTATTTATTTAATTTGTTTCATCTGTTAACTATTTAGTCTAAATAAACCTGAATGAAAAAAATAACCTTCATTTGCTTCTTGTGGTTTATGACTATATCCCTAAACTCACAAATGGAGCTTTATTCAGCTAGTGAAGGTGTTGAGATAACCAAATGGTGCTGCTGCTCACCATGCATTGGAAAAGAGGCCATACATGACCCCAGCCCTTTTGTCATGAGCTGTCAGCACCACCGCCTGCTTCAAGTTGTTGTACTGCTGCTGAGTGTTTCCAGCTCCACACATCACCCGGGCCTTCAGGAAGGTGGTCCAAGATTCTGGCAGCAAAGATTTCATGCCACCTTCATCCACCTGGTAACAACAGAGGATGACTGTTATGACAAGGTCAAAAAGGGGCCACCCAGTTAACTAAATTAATCATGAATTTAAAAATGTGTCCTCGGCCAAGTTTCCATTTGATTTTGAACTCATCCTATGCAGCAGGAGCAGGGTTTAGACACAGAGTAAATCAGGACTAAGTTTTAATCTGCGCTAGTTAAGATGGCAATTTAAGTCCCTTTTCTGATCTCAGTTTAACGTTGTTTTAGTTGATCAGAGACCACAGAGTCCTTTAGGCAAAAATAATGGTGATAATAAAAACCCAGACTACAATCAAAACACAATGTAAAAGAGTGAATCTGAAAATAAAGCTGCATAAGTAAAAAAGAGGTCATTAAAAATGTATTTTAAACAAGTTGTGTCAAACTATTGAATTATAGAAAAATATTAAATATTCAACTAAAAATATAGTATATATTGGAAATGGAATACCAGCCTGGATGGACTTTTTCAAAGAACATTAAACTGGCATTAAAAAAAGAGGTGGTGGAGCACCATAAGAGAATCAATATAGTTTTAGATGAGCTCTAATAATCTCTCTTTCTACTGTTTTAGTTTAATCCACAATAGGCTAAAAATATAATACACACTGTAGTCATACCTCTCCTAAGGTCTTGTCCCTTGAAATCAGCCCTAAATGTGATGTAACAGTTTTACACAATTTCAAGTTAATAACCTAATTGTTTCCTTTCTCTGTTACTTGATATGATGGTTGAAAAGTTATTTTGACCCAGGAATTTTAGTTAATTAGGCTTATTTTGTCTTTTACCACTGGTTTAAAAGCAAACTGAGTCTATATATCTACTGAGTGT
>JBAMHV010000006.1:4824162-4852884 GCA_037177535.1 Pseudomugil gertrudae | reverse complement strand
TTTATTTAGAAATAAATCTGTTAAAAGAATGCAATCCGGCTATCCTCCCATGTTTCCACCTGCAACTGGGTCCACACCTCACAGCCGCCGCAGTCACCCTGACAATGCCTCTTTGAATCTTCTCCCTGAACCTTAATTAGACTATTTTACATGTTGATACCTGATGAGTTCATTGCCAGTCTCAAGTGGGAACACTAGAGGACAAAATACAAGCAATAAAATAAAGCTGACATTCATTTTTCATCTTTTCACTTCCTAATCCAAACCCTAATCCTAAAGCTGGTCTGTTGGAAAAAATCATACAAGTACAAAATATCACATAAGTTCTTCTCCTGCTTTTTAATCCTGAACAAATGAGCCGTTAATAGGCTTTTGTGTGGCTGTTATTAAATCCACATGAATCAATATTTTACATACATACACTTGGGTCTCATGAATAATATGAGCGACTGCTCTCATAGCAACGATGCCCACAGAGATGTATAATCCTTGAGTCCCCTCAGCTCTGTGAGGCTTTTTAGCATAACCCACCAGCAGATTTTTGGCTGGAAAGTAAGGCCTTCAGTTTTACTCATCTGATTCTGTCACATGTCACTGTATTTCCAGCAGCAAGGAAGTTGTTTCAAAGAAAAAAAAGCTCTGTTGAGCCAAACAAAGACGACCAGCTCAGCAACAAAAAGCACTCCGATGAAAGAAAGCAGCTGACTGGTGAGCATAATGTATCATTTAGCTGCTCAGGAGTCACATTTCTCATGGGACGAACAACAGAATATAATAGAAGAGTAAAAGCTGAACATAGTTCATGAAGTGGGCAAAAACATGGCTGTAGATGGTTTATCTTATTTTAATACACATGCTGGAAGGAAGGCTGTTAGCAGCTTTTTAGGAAGTTTTCATGGAAGGTAGATATTAATGATTATTAGTCAATGTGTCATCTCTTTCTCATTTGAAAAGGTGCCACATTGAAGTTTTCAGAAACTCTTAACCTTACAAATGTGGCCTTTTAATGGGAAATAAATGATAAATATTGTTTTCTGAAATGACGCTTCAGTGTAATAAGCATTTTGGAGTTTGTAGTTTTGTGGATTTAATGTAGGCTACCAAATCATGGTTGGTTGCATGTTCTATAACAGTATGTGACAAATGTATGCTACTTCAATACCTCAAGCAGTCATAACAGGGTCAACAGCACTCTTTGACATGTCCATTTAAATCCAGATTACTGTTAAAACTGTGAACCAAGTGGAGACATTTTATACCACGGAGCTGTTCGTGGTCCTGAAAGGGCTCCAGACTGAGAGCCTTTCATGGCTCCTTCTGACATTCAACTTTCTGTCTGAATTGCATAACAACTCATTTGATTTCTATGACATGCACGTCCGGGGATGTCATTTTTTGCGTTTCCTGCGGTGTTCATCCATGGGTAGAGGAGGAATACAGATACAGCTAACTTGACACACAACCCCCCATCTCTATTGATTGCTGAATATATTGGATGTCTGTGTGCAGCGTAAAAGGCGTGAGTGGAATAAATAAGAAGAAGGCTTGGAAATTTCCATTCAAAGCTCTCTCATCATGGTCTCCTTTCCTGTCTGTAGGTGTAGCTACACTCTATAGGCTACAAGATCATGATAGGGTGTTTTGTTTTATTGTTTTTTGTGCAGGGAAGCAGCTATCTTGTTCACTAAGCCGGTCTCAGTGCTGCAGTGTGAAGCAGCAGCTGTGTCCCGCATTGCAGCTCCGCAAGGACGCGCGAGCTACAATGACTGTCAACCTCCAGAGTCATATTTCAAAATAATGATGCTTTTCAGCAATGACCGACTGTTAAAAAGACACAGCACTCCAAGGGGATAAAAAGGAAAAGACAAAAAAGAAAGAAATAAAGAAAAGGCGCCATGATGCCCCCTTTGCCGGATGAGAGGATGAAAAGCATCTGGCTTACTCCTTTCAGAGCCACTGGAAGATTTGGCGATATGGAGAGACAAATTGGAGCCTGTGCGACATAGACACGAGCACAATGTGAACTTGAACAGAACTGGAATAAACTGAACACACGCGTTGTGGAGAAAGCCCACAAAAAGCTACAAGTTGCACAAACAGAAAATGGTAGACTAATTTACGCACAGACACCAGCTTAATATGAACACAGATCGAAAAAAACAGACAAGAAACCACTCGAGTAACTTGTATTTCTTCCTATTTTCTTTCCTTCTTTTTTTGTATGTTATATTTGAGACAATACAAGAGAGTTTACTCCATATTCTAGATCTTGTTCCATCATACGTGCAGGGCCTGAAAGATTGAGCCCCTAATTAACAACTCGGGTAGCGGGGGAGATTTATCAAGCTGTAGCCCTAATTATTCTATGGGGCTTTTATTGACAAGAAAACAACAACAGCTTAAATGAGAAGGACTAGAAATAACTGAGTAGAAACATCCTTTGATTGTCCTCTTGGTCACTCATCTTTCCATCCCTTCAGCCATTCACCCATTCATAGGCTCGTGTCCCATTTAGCAGAGCAAATATAATGACAAAATCTAAGTGACGAAAGAAACACTAAAATTGTCTGAATAAATAAATCTGGCATCTTACCGTGCACAACAAATTTGAGCCGAGGTGATTTTCCGGAAATAACCGTGACAAAAATCGACATTAATATGAAAAAATTCATCTTGTTAGTGGTTCTGGTTAACACCAGCAGTCTGAATAATGACTAGATTGAAGCTCTCCCCAAAATCCTCCTCTTTTCTTGATGGAGTCTCCGAGGAACCTTCCCCAGATCTGCTGCGTCCCCGAACTGTGCCAGCGACTGCTGGTGCCAATCCCTTCTTGTCCGTCTGCTTTCCCGGCAATCCTGTTTGGTAAAGTCGGGGTGTCAGGCTCCACCTCAGAAACAAAAGCCAAAGGGGGAGTGTAGCTTCTCAGCAGGGGCGCAGAAAAAAAAAGTGGGGCAGCAAAAATGATCAGAAACCTCTTGGTTTAGTCTATAATTACTGGATTGTGGCGCCATCACAGTCATACCTGTTGCTGATGAAGATGATTTCCTCTATAAGTTTGCATCTGATCTCTTATTCTTACCTTTTAATATTTTTAGACATTTTAAGATTGCAATAAATTCTTCTTTTAAAAACATTTTAAAGTTGTATGTCCCTTTAGAGTCACATTTATTTATGAGATGACAGTTTTTATACTCGTTTCATGTTTGCTCACAACTCCTTACACCTAAGCCTTCATAGTGACACTCCCTCAGCAGCAATCTCCACTGTAATGCCTAATCAATATGTGTCAATAGTGCTGTAAAAGGACTGAATCAGCAGTTTGACTCTGCTGCACGTGCATTTGTGAAGTTAATTGACTAGAATTTGAAGAGCAGAGGAACTTTGAATGGTCAATGGTTGTTAGAAGCAATGAAATGGATACTGTTGTCCTCATCAAGCTGATCTCAGTAGACACCATCCAAAAGCATCATGTGGGCTTTTTGGAGAACTCCCTGAGTACCCGTATCCCAGACAGGAAATAAATCTATTGCAAAATCCCCTGAAAAACAGATTGACTTGAGTTTTCTTTGAATACAAAAAACACACCATGACGTACACACAGAAAGATCTGTGAATAAGAGGAGCCTGTTATATCCCACCCACTTGGTGGAGCATCTTTTTAAACCTGTTTCAAAGGCTTTAATTGTCTCTACATGTTGCCACTTAAATCTCTGAGCTCTGATCTATAAACCCCCTCTTAGCAATGTAGCCTACGTGCAAACTCCACAGACTTTGAAAGTTGACATTAAAAGGTTTAAGACTTTCCGTTGCCCTTTTTTCCTGGCTGTGTTTTTGCTTTAACTTGACACCATGATCATTTCTGGTACTGTACATGGGTCCAATTCATGTCATGAAGTGTCTGTAAATTCTCTTCACACTGACTTATGAGTCATTCAAACATCAAAAACTCACCAAACTCAAGGAATGATCTCATGTTTAATAGCAAAAATAGCACAAAATACTACATTATAAGCAAGTGCATGCCTGTTATCAGAGCTGCAGTGAATAAATCGATTGGTTATATCTGGTCACATTGGTTCACTATAGAACATCTGGTTGAAAGCAGCATGATCATTCAAAATGTAATCAAATCTCGAATTACATCCCTGAACAGTGATGTTTTTGTTCTCTGTATGTCTGTTGTGTTGTTAGTCACTAGATGGCAGCAAAAGCAGAGTTTTCCATCTTTGTTGAATTTATTTATGGTTATTATTTTAGCTGCTGGAATAATTAACATGAGCATGTTATTGTTTCCATCTGCAGTTCAGCACACTAATTAACTCTCTCCATAAGATGGTTTATTGGTGAACTTATACCTGGTGGGCTGTAGATTTATTAGGTTATTACTTTTAGTGGAAAGCAATAATTAACATCTAAGTATTTATTAATGTTGTTTTACATGAGATGACTGTTGGTATCACACAAATACACCAAAGGAGAAAAATGTGCAGATTGTCTTCTTATATTTGGCCAAAATAAAACCGAGGTGGAGAAGTACTCTGAGAGTGATTTTATCTAAGAAACACATGTCAGCTATTGGAAAGACAATAATGTTCTACTGGATTCATCGCTAAATTGCTTTTGAGTTTAAATAATATAAACTTTTATGTTGTCATTGTTGTTTGTATCAGTACTAAAACAACATAGAGGAGTTTATGTATATGTTCCATGCAGAATATAACAGCGAAGAAGACATTTTAATAGATCAATAAACAAAAGTGATTTGTTTAGTGAGGATTATGAGGGTCATTAAATATATCAGCTCAGCTTCTACATCTCTCACTCAGGCACTATTATCATTCTGCAAAATGAATAAATAGAACAGAGCATTTGCAAAGGAAAAACTCCATAAGCAAACAATTGCAAGATAGGTTTTATTTCATGTGTGGCTATAAATGAACACATTGCATAACTTAAGGGGAAGATATTTCCTTCTGTTATAATGATAATGATGGACATGAGACAGGTATTAATTTTGAATGAACCTCAGCTATAGGAGATGTTTTGCATCTGTATGTGTATAATTATACACTTCATAAAGGATTCAATGTAATAACATGTTAAATGGATCTTGTTTCACCAAAACTGAATAACTCTATAAATTGTATCGTGACTGAGTTCCAAAACGCATCAAGATATCTGCTGCTTCTGCAAAGAAACTGAGGTTATAGCACCACCTGCAGGTTGGAAGTGACACATATCAGTAAACTGGAGGACAAAACCATTACTTTTTCTACTTTTTATTACCTTGATACCACTGGGGTAAAACATACTTTAAAAAAATGTTAGAAGTTATTATAAGAATCATCTTTTTATTTATATTTGGGAACTTCTGAACATTGGTATGGAAGTGTTTGGCATATTTTTATCTCAAGACATATTGAATGGTTGTATTCCAGACACTCGCTGTAATTAAAACAATGCTGGATAAAGAAAATCCTAAAATTAACTGCTGACGTTGTCCCCAAATACTAATATGAAGCTATAGTGATTACAGTTCTGCAAGGCTGATAACGTAACTCAAACACCAAACACCAAACGTAATTCAAACACCAAACTTCTGTTATGTTTTTAATGTCTTTCTAATTAGCTTTAAATATTTACATATCATGCTGTTGTAACTTACTACATTTCAATGGAAACTATTCTATAATTATTACATATTTACATAATTCCATCTATCCTTCAGCTTTGCTTACAACCTTTAAAAAGATGATTTTGGACATAGATATGGAGACTTTTAAAAAAATACAAGTCACTAAAAACAGTGGCTCATGTTAAATATTGACCCCTCTAAAACCCCTTTGACTTCTGATTGGAAATATGTTTTAATGTTTTATCTCCAAAATAAATTATATCATATAAAAGTGGAGACTAGCTCTTATGTGTAAAAATAACTTGCTTTCAGACAACTAAACTTCATGACCTTGGGCAGAGCTGCATTGAAAACCAGTGTAATTCTGTTATTGATTTTACTTCATGGACTCATTGAGACTTCCAGAAACTGTGAATACAGTTAAATGTGCCATCCATTAATGCAGGTTAAAGCTTTATCATGCACAGAGGAAAACATATATGATCCAGAAATTATGTCAAAGCTCATTGACTGAGGGAAAGTAAACTGTTTTGTGGTCAGAAAATTCAAAAGCTGAACTTTTCTTTGGAAGTTAATGCTGAAATCTTTAGACTAATGATGTAAGGCACCATGCAGCTCAATAACACTGCTTTACCAGTTCAAAAAGTCCACACAGATGAGGTCAGAAAAGACCTTGCATGTATTTTAAAGACAATATTAAAGTGCATGATGCATCTATAACAGCCTGGTTTCACAGGATCGGTTGAATTCTGGTCTACCTGCAGTCAGTACCTTTAACCAACAATGAATCTCAACATGAAATCCTAAATCAAGTGTTGTAGAATGAGGACGCCTGAGCTGACTGGATCCTTTATCATACAAATGTTTCTCTTCCATAGTTTAATCATCTGTTCTCCTCAGACTGTTGCTACAGGATGCAGGATGACACACACAGAGGATAATATGAACCTGTCCAAATGTTTTTGAGATGTGTAACTCAATTCAAAACCTGAAAAGACAAATATTATTTTATTTAGAATATTTTATTTCTATACTCAATTGTGATTTGAACACAGGTTCACAATAGACAATCCCAGCATTGTGGTTTTTATGTTTTACAAAGCATCCCAATTATTAAATAGCTAAATTAATTAATTTCATTCAAATATAATTAGTTATATTAATTATTTCTTTTATTGAACTTAGTATGCTTTGGCTGCTTTATCACACCATCATCATTTTTCCAGATGACTGCATAAAGACCCTTTACAGGTGATTTTTTTCTTTTCTTTTCCTTTAGCCATTTTAAGGGGAAAGGGAGGGGGGAGAGTGCATTTTCATCACATGAAAACATAAAGTCATCCTCATTTGTGCTCCTTGTTTTGCCAGAGAACATTTTCGGTTGGTATTTCAAGGCTCTCTTATCTCCTCCTTAGTCAAAAGCCGTATTGTTACCTTTCACTCTGAGCCAAAAAGCAGATAAAACTGTACAAGAGGCTATAGCCATCTAAAATATCAATCCCAAGTGAAATAATTTAAAAAATATTTTTAAATTGGGAAAACGGTGCAATATAGTTTTAAAAGAAAACAACCAGAAGGGAACATTGCTTTATTTCTCACTTTATTGGTCTTATCGTTATCTAGAGCAACAATAGCCTCTTGAGGTGATTTGATGTGGAAAACGTTCTTATCATCATCCTGCTTTCAATATAAATGTGAAATATGTGTTTTGCTGTGAAATGCTCTAATCCTCATTCCCAAAACAGAGGGGCAGTCCTAAACTTACTATTATATAAAGGGTGTGTGTATACCAGTCAAAGGATGGGGGAGTGGCTTATAAACACCCCTTTAATCTGCTCCTTTGGGTTTCTGTCCAATAGGAGCAAATAGTTGTATTAAAATAGATAATATTACAGGCCAAGCGGGGCCGGAGGATAGCACCAGCCAGACAGACCTATATAACAGATTGAGACATGCAGAGGTAATCCAAAAGGGTTTAAATCTCTGCTCATACACGTGATTATAATTTTTTTCCCTCCTCTCTTTTCTGGGTTATTCTGGGCTACTGCATGAGATGAACAAACTCACTTGGTATGCAGTGATTTTGGTTAGAGTAATGCAAGTTTTTTTTCTTTTTCTTTTCTTTTTTTACTTTAGCCAGGTAAAACGAGGGCAAACCAATTCTTAACATTCATTTTAAGAAACTCAAATGCACTATTTTGATTTTAACTGAGTCAGCACAGAGGGGTGTGCAGTGAAAGAAAGAGAAAGCCAGGAAATATCTTGAGAGATTAATTGTATTTCAGTCAGGGCAAATGTGGTTCTTCTGGGGAGGAAATATTCTGTCACAATGGTATTATTTTGCACGCATAATCCTTCGTCTTCACAGAAAACAATGAGGTTAATGTTCATTTTTGTTGCTGGCTGCCAGGCCTATTGCCTCACAAAAGGAAAGCCAGTTTGTTGTCTTAAACTGAGACACATGATTTCCTCATTAAAATTAACTTGTTCAGTGTCCATTTTTTCAACAGTGGAGCTATTTCAGATGATAGATTGGTTTAAGTTGCATTAAAAAAAGGAAAATTCATTATAATTTCTTCTTTTCATTTTTTACATCTGTAATGCTTTTACCGTTTCAATGTAAAGCTCTTTGAATTGTCCTGTACATGAAAGGTGCTAAACAAATAAACTTGCCTTGCCTATAATTTAATGACGGTCCAAAATGTCACATGAAAAAAGCCAAGAAAGCAAATACAGGTTTCAATAGGCATTTAATGACAGAATGAAAAAAATCATTTACAGCAAACATGTACATTTGTGTATGTGTGCATTATTTACAACCTCCTTTCCTGGTCTAGCATACTTAAGCATTGTTTGTGTGTGTGACCTGGAGCATCTACTCAGTTAACTGTACAGAAAACCAGAGTGACAAATTTGAGAGAGACTAATCCTCAGAAATAGATGGAGTGACAGAAAAAAAATGGAGGACAAAAATTGCCCTTGACCTAAATATTTACAAGATAACACTGATCAGGTGAGCATTCTCTGTGTCCATGGTGAGAATGTTACTGAGGCACATTTTGTTCAGTGTTGGTGCAAAAAGAAAATAAAATGTTCTTGAATATAAAAAATAATGAGAAATAACAGCATGCCCTGATAGAACAGTCATCTAATATTATGTGGTAAATTAAAAGTATAACAAAAGGAAAAAGAGACCTAAAAAAAAGAGTTTAAAGTATGAAATAGGAAAGAATACATTCCTATGTACACGGTTAGCTATCAGTGCCTTTACAGTGCTACATTATCATTTAACATAAGTGATATCCATAACTGAAAACTCTGATGCAGCAAAATATCATAAAAAGCTCAAATATCTAAAATTCAGGTTGAGAAAAAGAAATCCTTTGGCTAGACTATTCCACAAAAATGTATAGCTAAAGCTTTAAAGTCATAAATTATTACACATTAAAGTCTTAAAACCAATGCAAAATGAGTGTTAAAATGGTAACTATTTATTAGACTTTTAGTTTCAAGTGAAGAAATAAGAGTCTATTAATACAATATAGATGATTAAACAGCACCTGGTGTGATTTTAAAAGCATTAGCAGTGTCAGAAAATAATAGTCATCATGAATTATTACCAAAACCTGTGAAAATTGCTTTGTACTTCCAAACTACATAAAATAAAACATTTCTAAGTATCTGCTTGGTGAAAGTTTTTGAAAACAAAGCACGGTAATCATTTAAACTCTTCCTACAATCATTTAATATCACTCTATTTTAGGATCATGAGAAATTAATTAGATGGTTTTTACAGACAAGGGATTGTTGAGATGTAACTTTCCGCTCCAAAATTAGAAGAGGACTGACGCAAGCTCAACAAACCAGCTCTAATGCGCCATCTAAAGGTGCCTTTGAATTCAGGTCTCTGAGCACAGCAATGAAAGCAAATATAGTGCAGAATAAGTCACAGTCAATATCAAGACCACTCCCCTTTCTTTGCATGCTTTTAAATAAGTTTCATAGTAAACCTTCCACCATCACCTCCATCCCCTCCTCCTCCACCCACGGAAGACCGTGGAACAAAGTCAATAGTTGCTGTGTGCTTGATTTGACCTTTGCTCTGACTCCAGAAAAACATGAAGACAAAACAGATTGCCACAGAACTGAGGAACGAGAGAAAGCCCATTGTAGTGGCGATGACCAGGGTCTTTGCATCAAAGGGGTATGGTTTGGCCATTTGAGCTGAGGAGTTTGCTGCTTGGGAGTTTGAAGGCTCCACCCAGCCCTCCTCTGTGAAGTAAGGTATTGTTCTGTTACGTGGTAGCCCCTTCACATACAAGCCTACAGTCAGGCTGTCATTGCCAGCAGCGTTGCCTGCCATGCACTGATATGTGCCACTGTCCTGAACCTGAGCAAAACGCACTTCTAAAGTACCGTTTGGTAAAACTCTGATTCTTCCCGATGGAGAGACTACATTTTTAAGGGATGAGATCCAAGTGATTACTGGGTATGGATCCCCATCGGCCTTGCACGAAAACAGAACTGTGGAACCTTCTTCTACTCTTGCCTCCTGTGGTCTGCGGTCCATGATTCGAGCAGGGCGGCAGGTAAAAAGCCTTGGGAGCTCCTTTTCTGAGAACTCTCTAAACTCGCGGTGTTTGACAGCATCAGGAGAAGAACAAGTGGGCTGATGTCCATCAAAACTCAAGCGCACCCTGCGACGAACTACCCAGAGAAGCCGGCAGTCACATGCAAGGGGATTCCCATCTAATCGCAACACTTGAAGGTTCCCAACAGAATGGAAAGCGCTCTCCTCCAAAGTGGTAAGCTGATTAGATGTTACATTAAGCATGCGAAAGAAGGACAGTCCCCTAAAGGCTCCTGGCTCTATTCGTAGCAGACTTGCCCCAGCTAGATGTAACTCCTGGAGTCTCAGGAGGTCCCCAAGCAGGTTGCCTTGGATAACAGTGATGGGGTTGTAAGACAAATCCAGGAAGCGCAAATACACCAGATGACGAAGTGCTGCGTAAGGAATTGCACTTAGGTTGCAGCTGCTGATGACAAGGGATGTCAAATTTAGACCAATTAGACTATTCCCAGCTATAGTCTCGAGTGCTGGCCAGTTTGAGATTTGGAGGCTGCGTAAACGGTGGAGTCGCCTGAAAGCATTGTTGGGCAAAGTCGAGATGGTGAGGCGTAGCATTCGGAGTCGTGTCAGGCTCTGGAGCTGGGACAATGCCTCGGTGGGAATGGAGGTCAGGTTGCTACGGTCTAAGTTAAGCTCTTGCAGATTTTGCAGACCAAAGAAAGCTCGCTGGGAGATGAAAACAAGGTCATTTTCTCCAGCTTCCAGTGTTTGCAGGTTGACCATTTCCTTAAATGTAAAGTCCAGGAAAACCAGAATCTCATTCTGGCTTAAATCCAGAAACCGCAAACTGGACAAACCAGAAAACACTCCAACCGGGAGAATCTTGAGACGGTTATTCTTAATTCGTAGTGCCTTGAGATTCTGTAAGCCTGAGAAAGCCTCTACTTCAATCATGGAGATTATATTATAGCTCAGGTCCAACTCTTGAAGTTGCGAAAGGCCAGAGAACTGGCGGCGTCCCACAGTCTTAATCCTATTGCGGGATAAATCCAAACGTCTGGCATCGTTGGAGAGGCCCTCTGGCACTGAATTCAAATACTTGCCAGAGCAGATCGCTTCCCTAGACTCAGGTCGGCACGAGCAGCGTGAAGGACAGCTTCCTGCAGATACACCCAATCCCAAGTGAAGCAGGATACTCCACACCCCCCATCGAACGACTGACTCCACAAACATCTTACCCCCTGCCTGAAAAGAGACAGATAATTGGGCATCAACAAGTTGCAGGTACACATGCCACATGTGTTTTTTTTTATTTTTCAAATAAATATGAGCTTAAGTGAAGACAAACCGTGTCAGTCTTGGAGTGCAGCTTTTCATAACCAGTGGCAGTTATGTTGAAATTTGATTTAGGTCCTCTGAAGTGATGTTTTTCTCTCAGTAATATGCCCTTCAGTGCAGCCTGGACAGAACAGAGAGAGAGGAAAACATCCCTTACAAGAATGATAAAAGCAATAAAACAGGCAACATTTAGTTCAACATCCAAAGGTAAAGCAATGCAAGTTATATCACATTTCATGTACAAGATCATTTTAAGTGCTTACGTAAAAGTTCACATTTTTACAGCGAGGTGCGAAGGAAGCATTAAAAAGTACATTTAAAAAAAATTTAAAAGAAGCAAAAGAAGTTAAATAAAGAATGAAAACAAAGAAAATAAATAGAAAAATAAAAATGAGAAGTTAATTAATTAAAACATTTTTTGATTGAAGGCAGTAAAAAGGTGTAACCTTAATATAAAACTTTTGAGAAATTTGTTCTACATTCAAAAGAGCATAAAAAAAATTAACGCTGCCTCTCCAGGCTTAGTTCTTAGATCTGACCCTGATGACCTGAGGGATCAGGCTGCTTCACAACTAACCAGAAGATTCTGAACCCAATGACTCGAGGCACTAGGCTGCTTCATAACAAACCAGAAGATCCTGAATTTGTTTTGGTCCTTAAATCATGCTTTATAAACTAACTGTGGGATTTTAAAGTCAATTCTTTGACAGACAGGTAGTCACTTTATAGTTCTAATTACTGGAGTTACAAGATCGACTTTCTTAGTCTCACTGAAAACCTGAGGAGCAGCTGTCTGGAGTAACTGCATCTATCTGGTGGACTTTTTAGGGAGACCTGTGAGGACAGCATTACAGTAGTCTACTAGAGATAAAAAGTTATTTTTCTCAATTCTGCTTTAATCTTTAGTCTTTTAATCCTCAGTTTTAAAGCACTTTAATCCTTGGTATGTTCTTTATGCTTCTTCACAGCTATCTTAACTGTTAAAATTAAGGTCTGACTCCAAGACTACATCAACATTTCTGGTTTTGCTGATGAATGAATTAAATAAAAATGAAAAATACTTTATTGATCCCAGAGGGAAATCGAATTGTAGTAGTTTTATAAATAGAAAAAATAGTTAATGAAGGGTCTTCACTGTTGATGATGTTGAACTTAGCTGTTTGTAGTGTTAATCTTCAATCCTTGGCTTCAGGAAGTATTGCATCAGTTTTGACTTCAATTAACAGACAAATGTTCGGGCACATTCATGCTCTGACATTTGATTCATCATGATGTATTGATGAGATGGCTACGTAGATGTGTGTGTCATCAGCAAAACTTCGGTAACATTTTTTGTTGTTGTTTTTCATTTTTTGAGCAAGTGGGAGCATGTTGATTCTGAACAACCCTGTCCCCAAAAAGGAGCCTTGGGGAACTCCACAGGTTATCTTTGCTTAGGGTCTGAGGAAAAATACTTGAAAGCAAGACATGCAAGACAAAGCAAGAAAATTGAATGTTTGCAATCTTTAAAATATTTGAGGCCATGCATCCTAAATCCTTCTTGAAAACTCTGCTGACAGGGAGTCAAGGCAGCAATGAGTGGATTTCAAATGGCTTTGTGGACACGATGATGTCATATGTCCTACCACAGGTCTGGCAAAGTTAATTGATTGTCTGATTTTCTGAAGTTTATCAGTAAAGAAACAATCGAACTCATTACAGGCACAGTTGGATGGAAGTTCTGGGGTTGGGGCTAGCCTGTTAACGGTAACATCATAATCTCTACTGCTGTTCCTAGCAATAATGGGAAAAAATAATGATTTCTCACATTTTTCACTTCTGGATTTTAAATCCTCTATCTCATAGTGAACCTGCAACTTTCCTGCATTCAACTTGTTGATATTCTTGTTTTTTTTAGCTTTTACAAGCGTTACATTTTTCCATGGAGCTCTTTTTTGGAAGTGATCACTTTCACCTTGGTAGGAGCTATTATATCAATAATACTTGTAATTTATAACTATCCACGAGCTCATCAACTGAAGGCCAGAGAGAAAGAGGAAAGAAAACTTGTGTAAACTTTTTTTATAGTGCCTGCTTTGTAAAGACAGTGCTGTCTAAACAGGAAAGTTCAGACAGAGCAATCTCTATCACAACAACCTTGGAAATATTTGGACCTGTAGAGATGACTAGATGTAGAAAATGCTTTCTTACGTGCATTTATTTCTTTCACATGCACATAGAATAAAATTTCAAGATAACATAATGCTGGGGCACCTTCAATGTTGAAATTCCCAACAGTAACTACACAGTCAACACAGATTATTGACATCAGCAGAAGCAAAACTCTTTCTTTAGGAACCTTTATCTACCACAGAGTGCTCAGTCACACTGCTTCTCTCAGAATAGATGTGTAAACCCCATCCATCTCATCAGTATCCTACGAACGGAAAGTGGGACAAACAAGGTGGATTAAAAACTAACACGAATATATATTCCTAAGAAGCCTGTCTTCCCTTAAATGATAAATGATTTATTTTAAAGGCGGTCACTTCTACAAAAGTGACCGGGATACCAATGTGGAGCTTCAAAGAAAAGCAGACGAATCTTTTCTAATGGTTCCAGTTTTAATCAGGATTATGGAAGTTGATGTCACACTGAAGCAATCCACCCCAGCAAAGCAAGGCAGCTAAATGATGACACAATTTCTAAACATCATAATGACCATGCTCTATAACTGTTTTCTGTCCCCATATTTTATAAATCTCTCATTTGATATCAAAACCACCAAAATGAGAAGTACATTATGACAGCTTTACTGCTCCAACACTACCATAAACATATTTTAAGTTTGTTATTAAATCATTAATCATGTCAGTTTCTAAACTGCATAGAAGCAAACAAGGAGCAACACTTTAAGTGATATATGCTCAAATATGAAACAATTACATTTAGCTATTGTGTGGCCCAGCCTGATGACTTGAAAATGCCCATAAAGGATCTGAAATGAAATACATATTTCCTCTCTAACACCTAGGAGACCTGTTCCAATACAAGCAATACAGCTTCAGGAAGCCAAACAATTCTTTACATGACAGATTGAGCTGCATCCATGCAGCAGTGATCTCCTGTCATTACAAAGGGAGATAACATATACACTCAAAAATGCCATCTTAACATTACAGAATACTACATGACATACTGAGTCTACCTGCAGCAGCGGCAGCCATCAGACTGTTTTCAGAGTGTGGTCCAGCCCTCGCTGCAGCTTCTCGTCTGAGTGGCAGAGTTCCCAACAGTCCCAGAGCTGCACACGCTTTGTCTCCTCTCTGGTCTTTATGCAAACAGCTTTTATACTGGCTGGGTGGGAGCGCAGACTCACAAGCCAACACTTGTGCTTTTATATCCTCAAGACTCAGACAGCAGACCCACCAGAAGGTTCCTGATACAATTCTTTCAAAAAACATTTGAGTTCAGCCAATTAAGAGTGTTTTTCATTCATTCTTATCACCAATAACTAAAGTGGGGGGAAATTCTATTTTCAGCAATACATTCTATATTATTTTTTCTCTCTCTTTCTCTTTTAGCTTGATACAATTAAACTGATCATTTTACATTTTACTGTCTCATGATGGTGTTGTTGCTTTTGTGGCCTATTTTTAATCTTTTCAACTCATTAGATATAAGTTAAAAAGAGAAAACAAACAAAAAGATGAAGTTTTTAATGTTGAACCAATATTCGTGTCCTTTCTCCAGTATGTGTAGACGGCCTGGCTAAAGGTTCACTATTTATGTGGTGACCCAACCCTTCCCTTCAGCAAACTTGTGAGAGACAGAGCCTGGCAGGTGTGTTATATGTCAAGCTGGCAGGCAGTCAGTTGCTGAGCCTTTTCAGCCAATCAGCGATTAGGATAAATCCTCCTCTCAGTCTCTGTGCATATCACAAAGCTATAGTCTACTCAAAGGTCACAGGGCCAGAGTCACAGCCAGGACTGACACTGTCCATCAAATTAGAAGCAGGGAAATAAACGCATCTGTAATTTTACAATCTATGTCTCGCCTTGCGTGGAGTGTAGTCACGAGTTTCATGTTACAGTGTTAATTTTCTAACTATTTTCTAAGAGGCAAACCACTTGTTGTTTCCATTACTGATGTTTTGAATGATTGCAGTCACTTAAAGAGCTTTTACTACTTTTCTCTTCCATCATATTTTAAGGATTGAATATGTTCTGACAAATATCAGATCATTTGCTGCCACGTAATTAGTTCTATTTAGATAAGTGTCATTTTTTTTACAGGACAAAATGCCAAAACATCTAAATTCTGCTCCCACTTCCTTCATTTTCTGCAGCCATTTCTAAAAAATCTGTTTAATTCAGCATAATGATGATAAGGCTGTTTGATCTCTCTCAGATTCACACACCTTTCCAGTATCCACAGCAAAGCCTGATCAACCAATCTGATGCTACCATTGATGTTCCTGTTAAAACCGTTTTGGACGGGCCTCCTCTCCTAAAGCTAAGCAGTGCCAGCTCTTACCTAATAAATGCACATGATGCCAAAATTCAGCATCAAAACTCACACTGTCGCATAATCATGTAGTATTATTCAACTTTCTGAACGGTGCCCGTTCTGTTCTGTGTGTCCTGTCATCAGACTAACCTCATCCAGCCTCTTGGTTCAGACCCTTACATCAGTTTCTGGCTCATACCATATGTTGAAATTAGGACATTAATGACTGACTAAACACAGCCTTAGGTTAAGTAATTACTTGGATGGATAAAGTTGCTTCATACTTATTTTGTTAACTTAACTTTGTTATTTCATTATGTATTTTATTTGCTTTTTGTTAATTTTTTAAATCTTGATTTCAGCAAATTAGTTCAACTAAAACAATCTTATTGCTTGTAGACTTGATCCCTATTCTCCAGGATCACATTTAACAATGTGCTGCAGCATTTTGTATCATTATCTTGCTGTAACATTGCCAGAAGCACATAAGAGGCAGGGATCCTCCATTAATTCACACTCTTCTTTTTGCCTGCAATGTGACCTCATTAGCCTTGAGGGGGAAAGACTCTCTGAGAGCTTGGCCCCTTTTAAGTTGTTCCTTATATGTCATTCCTGAGTACTGGATTATCTGTTACTTAGTGACTAATTGCCAAATGAGAAAAACTGACAGACAGCATGCAGTTACTCAGACAAAGTCTGTAGGCAAACATTACCATTGCAAAATATGTATGAAACTAAAATATGACTTTACATGGACCCAAAGAAACAGTCTTTGTTTCTTTCTGACTCTTCATGGCCTGAGCATGACTCCCTGTGTCAAGCAGCTCATGTCCTGACAGAGAACGCAGCCCGACTGGGTTGTCTGACACTTGTCAAAACACTATTTTTAGCACATCACAGTGAGAAAGACAAGAGCTTGGCTCAAATCTCCAATTAAAGCAGCTAGAACAAAACAACAGAGCAGGGATCACAGAGCACGAGCTTGCCTTTTTGCACTTTGTGTTATTCGTGTGTGCGGTTGAGTTGTTAAAAGTGCATCTGACTGCAGTTGATGTAGAAGTTTGTGTCTCTGTAAGTTCTTTTTTTTTCCTTTTGGGCTTCTGGCACCTGCTGCAGTGTGATGGCCCCTGAGACCCCCTGCATGCAAGCAGCAATATTAAAAGGTTTGCTGGCAGAACAGCTGTCGGGTACACGGCAGGAAAACAAAACTCTCTTGGTCTTTCCCCTTTGGGTTTGTCCTGGAAACAGCTTGTAAACAAAATCAAGTCAGAGCTACATCTATGTAACAACAAAAGGGAAAGAAAAATAGAAAACTTTTCCAAAAGTATAAAAAGTGTCATTTAACTCTTTTACTACCACGAGGGTCACTGGTGACACCGTGGTGCATATATATATAGAAGTGTCGTAACTTCTTGCTACTTTATGCAATTCATCATTTAAACCAGTGTTTCTCCCACCCCTGCCCTGCATGTCTTACACATGATCCTATCCAACACACCTGACTCAAATTCATGAACCTGTCCATGACATTCTTTGCAGCTTGTTAATGAACCATTCATTGAATTCAGGTGTGTTAAAGAAGGGTTGCCTCTAAAACATGCAGAGCAGGGGGGCCTGAGGACTGGAAGTGAGAAACACTGATTTAAACTGTTCTAATAAATATATTTATTATTACAGTAATAAAAGGGTTCATGTTTGTATATTATAGTGGAGAATTTTACCCCACATGTTCACACTCATTAAAAAGAGGAAGAATGAAGCAGTGCTTAAATCAGTTTAATACAACACTTATAACTTACATGTTTTTAATCTTGTATCTATGACTACTAAATAAATTACTTCACTCAGACTAAGCTGCATGTTCATGACCAAAACAGTCATCAGGATTAATGTCAAAATGGAATAACGTGTTGAGTTGTATGTTTGATTAAATTATACAGTTGACTCATCAGTAAGCTGCACATGTTTTGTGTTGCAGACTGATTATATGGGGCCTCAGGATAACAGACACATTGAACTTTATGCTTATTTCCTAATTGCAAATTCTAAATTTAAAATTCTAATTTGAATTTCCCTTTGGGATCAATAAAGTATTTTTCATTTCATTCATATAAAATGGTCATAAAATATGAGTCACCCTCCAAAAGTGTCACAGTCGCAAGCTCTTCAAACAATAACACAATGTGAAGTTTGTGGTGGTAACGGCAGTGAGCTCAGGATAGTAAACTAAACTGTGTTCAGCAGTGTCTGTCTGTCTGTCTGTAGCAGCTATAGTCAGCCGCAGGAGGTGAACATGATGGGGTTAGTTCTAATACAACTCCTGACTGAGGCATTTGTTTCCAATTTTAAGTGTCAATTAATGTTTAATTTATCTTAAATTTCTATTTATTAATAGTCTTTTTCTTGTTTTTGTTCAAATTTAGGCGTAAAAATGTTCATCTGAAAGCATTTTACCATTGCCCATTGTTAATTTTCCCAAAAACTATAAAGGCGCTTTTCCATTAGTACCTGCGCGACACGACTCTAACGGCCCGGGTAGTACGATATTGTACTGGATTGCTTTTCCATTACAAGTCGCGATCCTCTAATGTGGGAGGGGTCCCCCGCACAACGTGAGTTTCTAGACACTTTGCGCGGAGTCTGCAGAAAACCACAGAAGAAGACAAACACCATAGAAGAAGACTGACATGAAGATAGAAGATTTCCTGGTAACTTTTTACCTGGGGCTAGTACCTGGGAGTAGGTACTAATGGAAAAGCTCCACAAGTAAAGGACCTGACATCAAGCCCTTTTGGTCAAAAGTAATGTTTTCCTTTCTCCTATAACAACTGTTAAATGCAGGAATAAGCACTGCTTTTGGCCTTGTTATTGTTGAATCATCATTAGGAGCAGAGAACAATCAGAGTTGTCTTAACAACTATTTTTGGCTCTTTTTGGGTCAGTTAAGCCCATCAGAGTGCCATTCTCACTCTAGCTTGCACAAGTTTACTTTGATTTGTCAAATATATAAACAGTCATATGAAAAACTAACTTTATTTATACCTCACAAGCTTTCTACACAGTCCAAACTTTATTTAGCTTATGCACTGCATGTCATGGGTGAACAAATAATTTGACATTAAAGCCAACTGCTACCTGGACATACATCTGTTTATTTACATATGGTTTAAGAATTAATCACAAAAACTACCTTTTATAAGGTTAAGATATTTAAAAACCTGTTCAAACTAGGGCAACACAGTAACTGGTTAATAAAAGGTTCTGAATTTGTAGCTGAATCCTATTTCAATTAAATGTAAATGGCAACTGTGTGGCATGCTTCTGAATAAGGCTCCCATTCTGGATAATAATGATAACACCAACACCAACAATATTAATAATAACAATAACAATAACAATAACAACAATAATAATAATAATAATAATAATAATAATAATAATAATAATAATAATAATACATTGAATCTAGATTTCTACAGTTTTATGTAATAGCTCAATTTAATTACTAACATTAAATTGAGCAAATATCTGCTGTTATCACATAATCCCATTAGTGGTTCAATATAATCTTTACATAATTCATGTTTATGTTATATAATCTCTGTGCATGCCGAATATTTAAACAATGGCATGGAGGTAAAATAAGCCACTTCCAGTTGGATTTTCTTCTAAAAGCCTGTGAGGAAACTGAATAACTAAAAATATGAAAGTGTCCACAGAAATGCTGAATAGAGAACTAAAAGCATCCGTGTGGTTGAGAGACCTGACAAACCAAATTGCTAATTTATTTAGTCTAAGTTTTATGAATTCTGCTGTATTTTGTTCTTAGACAAAAACTAAACATGACAGTAAAATAAAGAAAAATTAACTAAAGATGTGTTGAATGCAAATACGGTTGAGTTTTATATAATTTTTAATGTGTGCTGGGAATTCTTAGTGCTTTAGACACTGCATTGGATGAAGCACTATGCTGTAATTCCACGTTCTGACAAGAAGAGAGTTAAGACTAACATCATGCAAAGTGCACCGTCTGCAATATTAATAATAGCACAAATAAATGAGGGAAGGGAATTAGTCTCAGTGCAGTGCCTATGTGAAGTGACAAATTAGGTCGTCTCAGCTAAAAGAAATGATCCATTGCTGTACAACAGAGAGATGATGGGAGATCACGCATTTAAAACGAGCTAACTGATGCAAGACAGAGAGCTTTTGACCTGGAGCAGGTTATTTGTGTTTATAAAACACAGACTTATTCACTGCCCAGTACTTCCTTTTCTTCCTAAAACCTACAAAAACAGACTGAGTGTCTAAGCTACAAATACAAACTGAATACACAATGTTGTATTCCAATGAAAAACTCTTGAGTTGTATCTATTGTTGTAAAAAAAACAAATGTAAAGATATTTGATTGAGTTTTGAGGAAAGTTCGAGTCACTTTTTCAGATCAGAGATTCAGAAAGCCATGAGGTGAAAAAGAAGCATCACAAAGTAGTGATGGAATAAACGAATAAAGTGGTGACAAGAAGTAATAGTAAAAGGAAACAGGACTTAATGAGCCATAGGAAGAAGAAAAACTAGCAAAAAAAGTCATTTTTTTTTGGCAATCTGTGCAACGTTACACAATAACTTTAATAAAATCTCAGACTGGAGTATAACCTTCTAAATTATAGCTCTGCAAGTCCACAGTTTAAGTCTAAATCATGTAAGAAAATTTCATTTAAAACCCCACCTACACACACAGGAAAGCAATCATCTCAATAATCTCCCCTTAGTGTCCAGGTTTCCCTCTGGCAGCCAGCATGCTAATCTGACAGGACCACCTGGTTTCTGGTTAAGCCAGCTATAATGCTACAGGAGTGGTCATTGTATGTTGAGTCCTGAAGGTGTACTTCGGGCATAAAGATGTTTGGATTAAGCATCTTGTGAATAGTAAGACATAGACCTAACACTAAAAGATTTTGGAACAGTACCTACTTTGACCACAATGGCTCTGGGTTATTAAATCCCTGCTGTGGCAGAGCTACTGCTGTTCAAGTGTCAAAAGATGCATTTATTCATAAATGTTTTTGAGCTTACAGATGCCTGCTGCTGTTATTTCCACAAAATCCTCACAAACAATAATGTCCGGTTTGATTTAGACTCCTTAACTCACAGAGCCATTTGCAGGAGCTTGTATTTGGTTGAAACATATGGAAACTCCCTGTTCTCATCTCAGTATTTATGAGATGCAACAACCAGAAGAAAAATATGCAAAGATGTAAAGATACCTGGAAACAACCATACCATGCATCCTAATACTGGACATACATGCTGCAGACTTTCAATCAGCAAATGTCAGCAGCTGTGGACACTAAAGGAGGAAATCTTCCTTCCACTTCCATCTGCTCGCATTACAGTTAAGACAGAGAGAGCTGTAGTAAATCCCCTCTCGAATGTTTAAACTTGATCATGTTTTTAAAAACAGATTTTATTCAATGAACTATGTTTCCTTTCTCTTTTTTCTTTTTAAATTATGCTTCATGATCTTTCAAATCTCTGTGAAGCACTTTCAATCGCCCTGTCATTGAATTGTGCTATTAATGAGAATTTACCTTCCTTCAAAAGCAGATGTACCATTCCAGCATCCCTGTCCCCCTTTGCACATGCAAGAAAAGGAATATAAAAGGTACCCTGAAACTCAGCAAAACCTGGTTATTACAACAATTACAACAATTACCACCATCCATCCATTTTCATTCTGCTTTTCCAGAGTAAGGTCATGGGGGTAGTAGCCTAAGGAGGGAGCCCCAGTCTTCCCTCTCCCCAGTCACATTTGCCAGCTCATTGGGGGGAATTCCAAGGTGTTCCCACGCCAGCCAAGAGGCATAATCTTTCTAGTGTTCTGAGTCTCCCCCGGGGTCTCCCATTAGGGACGTGCCCGGACCGCCTCACTAAGGAGGCGTCCAGGAGGAATTCCTAACCAGATGTCCGAGCCACCTCATCTGGCTCCTCTCTGTGGTTATACTCTGAGTCCCTCCCGGACGGCCGAGCTTCTCACCCTATCTCTAAGGGCGATACCAAACCCTCCACAGAGGAAACTCATTCCAGCTGCCTGTATTTGCAATCTCATTCTTTCGGTCACCACAGTTAGTAGGTGAGAGTAGGAACGTAGAGTGACCGGTAGATTGAGAGCTTTGCCTTCTGACTCAGCTCTTACTTCACCATGACAGACCAGCACAGCATCCACATTACAGCAGACGTCGCACCAATCTGCCTGTTGATTCCTTCTCTCACTCGCAAACAAGACCCCGAGATACTTGAACTCCTCCTCCTCTGCAGGACCTTATCCCCCACCCTTAGAGAACACTCAACCCTTTCCAGCTGAAGGCCATGGTCTCAGATGTGGAGGATTCTCATCCCAGCCGCTTCACACTCAACTGCGAATCCTGGAGAAGGCATCAGACAGTAGGGGGAGTAAGCGCTCCCTGCTGTCTGAAAAAACTACCTGAACAGCCATAAAGACACGTCACAGTACCATCACGTGACGCTTTTGAAGAAGGCTACGAGATGTAGCCGAAACATGTCAACAGGTAAACAAAAAACGTTCTGTCTCACACAAAATAAGTCTTTTATTTAATAAAAACAGAAGAAGACAGTATGAATTTTAATGTAAAGTAAATGGCGTTCACATAAAAAGCGCTTTTTTTTCTCATCTCTGGATGACCAAAAGCAGTTTACAGATCCTGCTATCCACCCATTCACACACTGATGCTATACACACACACACAGAGATGCCACACACACAGTTTATATATCAGAACTTTTCAAAGTGCTTTAAGTTGCAGACTTATATGTAAAACATACATGTTGTGTAGCAAAATAAATTAGATTAAAAATCTTTGTTATCCACTTCCTTCTCCTCTTATTTAAATGTTTTGACTAACTCAAAACTACATTTGCATGGGGGGGGGTTAGTATTTTGTGGGTATGAGCTGTGTTAATTCTTATATGACTTTCTCACTCTGAACTGAGTTGTGATAGGAGCTGAGCTATTTTTAGGATGCAACGTCTTTATACTTCTACCTTTCTTGGTCAAGAATGATCAGCTGCAAAAGATAAACTGCCATGAATAACATATTAATTTATCGTTGTGTGCTTTTTGGCAATATGCCAATGTTACAGTATCATGCAAGTAGGAAAATATTGCAGCACAAGAACCTGACGGGCAGTATAAGATGTTGGTGACACAAGAAAGAAACACTCATTTGCTTCTCATCATCCTCTAAAAGAATCTACATTCAGAACTTTGACACTATTGTGATTTACTTTTGATTATCTTTTCAAAGGTAACCTGCTTCTTAATAGCTTCATACTGAAAAGGCCCCCACTGGGCAGGAAGCAACGTTTCAAAAAGAAATCCATTAGACTGGGATAAAGCGGGGAAATATGGGTATACAGCCAGGGAGTCTATGAGCCTGAAAAAAAAACTAGTTCATGGTTTGTAATGTTCAATCCTGAAAATGTAAACCACAAACACTGAATACAATGTCTGCATGAAGGTAGAGCAAAAGCCCCGAGGTCAAGCCCCCACCCCACTGACTGCATCATGGTGCCCTTCTGATCTCTTTATCTTTTCAGGGGCCGTCTTTTGTGTGGCTTTGCAGTCTTCATGGGATGAATTGTAAAAATGAGGGCATACTTTTGTGCAGGCTGTCCTTGGAGACATTTGTGAAATTGCTCTCGTTTGTGTGCACAAAAACTGGTGGTTGGTGGACTAACAACAGAAAAGAGGTTGATACAGAAGTTCATTCCCTGCCATCTTTCTACAACTTCATACACCTGGCCAATCACCCCATTATATCTGAATATTCATGGGAAGTTTAGAAACCATTCAGTTGCTCAAAACCACTTTGTTTACACAAAACTAAACCCTTTTGTGGTCGGTCTCATGTTTATTCAGCCGTATTTCATCTCTTTGTGGAACACTGAATCGCCTCTGTGTAAGAGTAAACAGAGGATTCTTATGTGCCAGTATAAATCGATCCTCTTTAGCGATATGACAAGTGATAAAAGACCAAGACATCGCGTGCACATGCGTGCTGACTGACAGATAATCCATCCATCAAACTAAATCAAAAACACAATGGCTTTAAAAATGCACAAGCACGATGAAAGTGCCAATGCTGACACATAGCCTTTCTCATTTTCATCTCCATCACCTTCAAACTCTCTCATCTCCCATGTGGGACATACTCCACAGAACAGCTCAGGTAAGCAGTTGCCTTTTGCTCCCTACAAGAGGTGGGAGAGCTAATAAGACGTTGTCCTTGATATCTTTTCTAATGCACTTTGAAAACATCTATTCGAGTGGCTTTATCTTTTTCTTTTTTATGCAGGATGGGTTTAATGGCTCACAGATGAATAAATGAAGAGAAAAAAAAACTGCGATAGACATGCATGTCTTGCAAAAAGGAAAAAATCTGAAAGAAAACCATGTAGCATGAAAGAAACTCTAATGTAAAGATGCTTTTTTCATGCTTGAACAACACAAGACTGCTGCTGACACGAGCCCTGGGCCAGCACCATTCACTTCTTTATGCATGCCCTGACTACATTTGTCCAATTCCACAGAACATCTGAACTTTCTATTCATATAAGCGCACTTCAAATGGTTAAGTGGCCTAAATATCACTTGTGTGCACATTGGTTTCGAAAGTGCTGTGCCTTACAGATTCTGCCCTGGATAGATGTGTTCATGTGCAAGACAGATAAAAAGAGAAAAACATCACATGGTTTAGATCTCATGTGAAAAATTGAGAGATTTAATCTTTTGTAGCACATTTTTTAAAGTGTTAAACTTAATCTCATGGCTGTGTAGAATAAAATGTGTGGGGTGGATGTGATGACGCATTGTTTCTAGGCTCTTACACACCTTCCCCAGATGGAACCATCTTTTGCTGATCCCGGTATTAAGGCTGGGTCAGACGTCAAAGCTGACTGATACCGTGAGTTTATACACAAATTCACGTGGCTTTTTGAAAACAGATGTTTTAGAGATTAAAAAAACAACCAAAATAAATACTATTCTGTTTTGAGTAAAGATTATTATTTGTGACATGTTGTGAATAGTTATTCCCTCTTTTACAAAAAGAATCTGTTTTTGTCCTGCTAAAGAACAGTGTGACATGATTGTCTTTTAGACATGAGGACCACTAGCAAAGTGAACAGCTATACGTCCTGGAACCTTTCTGTCCCTAAATCCCAACTTCTATTATCCTCTTCTGATTATCCTTAAATGCACTACAGTTGCATTGAAGTGCAAATCAATAGTCACATCAGGACAGTTTTTGATCAGATTCTTTTTTTCCTTTCTGTGTATGTTAACACAGGCAACTTTAGCTCAATGCAGCAGTTATTTTACCTCAGTTCCTATAAACTCAACATTTTTTTGGAGTTATAGATCTTAGGGGTTTAACTTTTTAACTTTTTTGCTTGGTGAGTGTAATTTGAAAAAAATTAACAGATGGCATGGTGTTTTTGCTGCTAAATCATCAATATTCCAGTAAATTAGCTAAACGAATTAAAGCAAAATGGGTTTAAGGAATGAAAATGAGATGCAGTATTATCAGTGCAACATATAATATAAAGCAAGGGTCTCCAACCCTGGTCTTTGAGAGCAATCATCCTCCAGATTTTAGTATTTCCCTGGTATGAAACACCTGATTTAAATCAGCTTGTTGTCATCTTCTGCACCAGCTTGTTAAAAGGCCGTTGATTTGTGTCAGGTGTGCTGCAGCCAGAAAACACTAAAACCTGCAGAATGGTAGCTCCCAAGGACCAAAGTTGGAGACCTCTGGTATAAAATTATGTATAAACATTAGCAAGTTCGGCCAAAGTGCCACAAGTAGGTTAATGCAGCTAAGCACAACCTACTTTTCTACTTTAAGAGAGTAACTGTAGCAGAAAAAGGACAAACTCTTCTAAAAGGAAATATGTTTAAAACACAAACCTAAAGCTTTTAGAACTGGATTTCCAAAATTTATAAAGCCTTGGAGAGTTTCTGAACTCCAGATGAGTACGCTTTGCTATTTGTGAGTCATTATTCTCCAAGTTTACTAAACTTTAAAAGTCCATATCTAACATTGCACATAAGATGACACAGACAGCACTGATAAAACATTGCAGCTCAATATAAATGATCCATGATGGACTGGCTACCTGCCCGAGGTGTACTCTCCTGCCTGCTAACTGCTGGAATAGGCTCCAGCTTCCCTGCGACCACTAATTCAATTGAACTGTATAGAAAATGAATGTATAAATGACCCATTAGCAAACAAAACACATGTATCACCCCAAGAACTAATTGTAGACAACCATTGCACTGAAGCACATGCAAAAAAAAAAAAAAAAGAACAAATCTGAAGACATGTTATGCACTTCCTTGCCTGAGGCTGAAATCAATTGAGGTCTGGAGCTGCAACCGAATATAACAGTCCAGGTAAATCATCCCATAACAAGGAGGGCTGACATACTTCCTGTGCATAAAAGGCCCTCTGATTAAATTGCTCATTTGGCAGAATCCCAAGCGTCAAATCCTTGGTTCTCCCTTGATGGCGATCTGCTCCTCCAGAGCTACAACCAATGTGATGGGTGTCCTAATTATGACAGAAGAAGAGGGCAAACAGTTTGCCTCTGGTCTGAGTTCATCTGCACCCTCACGGAAATGCTGACCTTACAACAGACTGCAAGCAAAGTCATAAACAAGCACAAGGGGTCAAGTTGGAAAATGATGGTTTTGGTTAACAAAGTGAGATTTCATCAGAGTTGGTCTGACAGCAAAGCCCTTTCATTTCCAGCATACACTGTCCCCTGTGAAAATGAGGCTGCAGTTACTGCTGTCTGTAATCCTGCTGAAATGCAGTTAAAGCACACAGTCTGCTGCAGTCCTTTTTAGGTTTATGGAACAAACTATCCCGAGGATTAAAGTCCACATGGACAGTGTTACCCCGCTAAAACTGAAACAGCAGAAAGTAACTCAGCTAAATATCAAATTAGTAATGGTATTTTGTTAGGGTGCTGGTGGTGTGTTTTGTTTCTAACACCTTTTTAACAACTTAGCGAAAACATGTGAGCAACAAATTTAACAAAAATAAAAGTAGGTCTACATTTAAACTAATCTCTACCCCCAAATTTCACAAACTATTGGAATTAATAAAATTGTAAAATATTATGGCTTTTTTGAGGTTTGAATATAGAAATAAGCATGCTCCAAGGTTTAATTATCAAACTGTTTGGAGTGTATTACTCAGAAAAATGCTATAAAATGAACATATTCATCCAATATTTCTGTAGGTCAACAAAATGTGGCTTAATTTATTAAATAAAAAATTACTAGTTTATAAAATAACACTTGAGGAAAGAAGATGAGTGAGGAAAAAAGAAAAACAAATATTCCTGGTGTTTGATATGCATTTTGAAAGGGCAGCGTCCACCAAACCCATTTAAAAGTTTGATGTGTGTGTTACTGCTAAACAAACAGTAAAACTGATATAAGTTGAAAAACATTCTGCCATCCAACTTATTTTTAAATATGCAAATCTGCCAGAAACCTGAAGGGGAGTTTTTTTTATTATTATTATCACAGAAAAGCAAAGCATCATGAATGAAACTCACCAGCTGATGTTTTTAAAGAAGGATTCATCGCAAAGCCTCCAACAGCTCATCTCCAACAAAGACACATCTCTGTGCAGGACAGTCTCTCCTTTTCTTCTTCTCACTGCGCGCAACAAGACTTTTCCAACATCTGTCTCGCGTAGTTTACTCCGCCTTCCTCCTTCATTAAATCCTTCTCCGACTGTCGAATACCTCCGGGGACTTCTCGGATAATTGCGCTACTAAAATAATTTAGGTCGACTGTGTCTGTGTTGTGTGCGGGGATGCTGTGGAGAGGCTGCTGCATGCGCTCTGATCGCGGTGCAGCTGATGCTGCGCACTCGGCATCTCTCCGCTGAGCTGCAACTAAAGTCCCACCGATTTAAGGCTGGATGAGCGCCATGTGTCAGAACTAATACCCCAAATCCCCAAGTAACCAGTCCTATAGGGAAGAGGTCATTCTCACTCTAAATTGAAGCAGATAATAGCCATTCTAGACCTTTATTTTATATATATTGTTTTACAAAAAGTTATCTGTAGAGGCTGATTTAATGTCTCAAGGGTTAGACTATGGAAAACTGAAACTGTAATAACAAAGAAATGTTTTTAAAAAAATACAGAAATGCAAATATTAAGAAATTTACATTTTAGTCAATTTAAAAACAAAAACACTTCCATAAAAAATGTAGATACGCTGTGCCATAAAGATTTATGTGCTTTGTCATTTTCAAATGTTTTATTCAACTTTATAATAACGCTTCAATTGTTAAACGTTTCCATATAATTTTGCCGGTTCGAGCCTCGGTTGGGTTGGTTGAACTGAATCTTTCTGTGAGTAGTTTGCATGTTCTCCCCGTGTTAGCGTGGGTTCTCTCCAGGTACTCTGGCTTCCTCCCACAGTCCAAAGACATGCACCTTGGGAATAGGCTGATTGGAGGCTCTAAATTGCCCAGGAGTGAGTGTGTGTGTGCATGGTTGTTTGTCGGCCCTGTGATGGACTGGCGACCTGTCCAGGGTGTACCCCGCCTCTCGCCCGTTGTGAGCTGGGATTGGCTCCAGC
>JBAMHV010000006.1:4766745-4781998 GCA_037177535.1 Pseudomugil gertrudae | reverse complement strand
TACTAATTGTCATTTATTTGAACAAACAAAAATACTATATTAACAGATTAGAGGAATTATTAGATTTTGTGATTGATTTTTTTGGGTTTTTTTCTTTTACCTCAACCTTGTTAGGAGTTTACAATGATCCATCCTGCTCCCAGACTGTGAACCACGGCGTGTTAGTTGTGGGCTATGGGACACTAAGTGGGCAAGACTATTGGCTAGTCAAGAACAGGTGAGACAATTTTATTTGCACTGATATCTGGTAAATCTCCAACTGATCCATACAAATATATAATGACAATGTCCCATCACTTCACTTTGTTCTGAGGAAAAACAAGAAGGGGAAGAAAAAAGTCCATCCACTGAACTATTTTATGTCAATATTTTATCATAAAATATATCAGAAAATCTGGTTAGCCCCCCTTTTTTAGAGCCACTACTCTTTATTAAACTCCACATTACTGTAGTGCTTGGCAACTCTGAAAATAGTATTTGATCTTGAAATGACATGTGGATAACCTAGTGTGTGCTTATCAATATATAACACAAATATTTCATAATGATTTTCATCCCATACATGATGCTCCAATATGTTTTCTTCTGTCCACATCCAGCTGGGGAACTACATTTGGAGATCAGGGCTACATCCGGATGGCTCGCAACCAGAACGACCAGTGCGGCATCGCTAATTATGCCTGCTACCCTGTCATGTAACTGCAAAGGGAAATCATTTAAACTATCATACTAAAGTTTAAAATCACCACTTTTGGTGCTTTTTTTTTGCAACCTTAATTTACTGTAAATGTAATCAGTGATTTTTTAGATTGCCAGCTGTGTGTGACAACGAATGCATTCAATCTATGATAAACAGACATATTTAGGTTTATTACTTACTGAGACTTAGCCACAATGATTTACAACAAATTTGTATTCATCTGTTTCTAATAGCAATCAGTCAAGCCTTTGGTGGTTGCGTCTGTATCCTGTTGTGGCTGCAGTGAAGGTGAAGTCTCCACTTTGTGTGTTAAACATGCCATAAAAACTGTCTGAAAGGATTTCATTGACTCTTTGGGAAATTGACTTGTTGGTCAATTTAGCCTTTACATGTTATGACAGAGAGAGGAATAAAATCAATATCCGTCTCCCTGGAAAAAACCTTATAAAGGTGCTGATATCATCACATAGTCTGTTAGCTGCCTGTAGGCGAAAATGTTATCTTTTATATGTTTTTATTTTGTGCTGACTCTCTTATCGAACATCAATCTCCATTTTAAAAAAATGAACAGACTGCGGAATATTTCAGCATTTATTTGTTTTAGGATATGATAGAAAGGAAATGATAGCTGTGCAGCTAGCAGCTATAAAGTTAGCTTAGCGCTATAACAAAGGCAGGAAACTCTTTGACCTTAAAACAAAAATGTAAAAACAAGAACTTGTGATGTTATTGAAAATTAATATGTAGTTTCTTTCCTAAATTCTAAGTTGATAGAGGAAATTTTGTTAAATGTTTGTACTTTTTTAGGGCTATTCTCCATGAATGAATAAAACTGACAAAATACTGAACTACTGGAATCAAACATATGTGGACAGCTGTTTGGACGGGAATGATTTAAACCTTTAAAATAATATTAAATGTATGTTACACAAAAAATACCCTACATATCCAATATGTGAGGGTAAATTTGGGGGGATTCATGTAAAGTTAGAATAAAGAAATATTTAATTGTGTTGGGGTCAACTTTAAAACAAAGTCTTGGTTATTTCTAAGAGATCCTTAACACCATTTTTTTTTTTTTGGATGAATAAAACACTATTATAAGTGGACAAAGCAATAAAATTGACAGATCACAGTTTTGGGTTACAAATGAGCCATTTTTTATTTTTTTACTTTTTAGTGCAACATCACAACAAACAATTTTCACATGAGGTATTCAAAGGGATTCTTTAGTTGTTGATACAAAATGTCCCACCATGATTGACGTTTAAAGTGTTGTGTATCTTTTTTTTAAAGCCTTTGGTTGGTTAGCCACATTCATTAGTAAGTCTAACACATGGACAAGGATGGCACGGTAAAAGCATGGTGGGTCGAGTCCAAGCTGAGAAACCAAGACTCAGTCAAATAGTTCCTTCAGCTTTTCCCCGTTTAAAGCGTTCTGTATGGATTTTATTAATTCCTACTTACAACAGTGGGATCAAACAGTATTTGAACTACACTACACATTTGGAAATAACAGGGGTGGGAAGAGGGTGGGTTTACAAATGTGGAAAAATAGCTTCTGTCTCGTCTGACCGTTTGTGTTTTGGGATGAGAGCTTGATTCTTGGGCTTTTTCTCTTACAGCATGTCACAATTCTATTTTTCGGAAAACAAGGAATAGGCAACGTTGATTACAGCAAGAACCTCCTTGCTTGGATTGTCACCTCCTTCTTTTTTGGTCTTGAGTATGATTTATATATACAGAACATGAATCAAATGGACACTAGCATACTGGACGTCAGCTTCGGCTGGACGGGGGCCGGGGTTTGGCTCCTGTTACAGATTGATTCCAGCACATTTGGTTTGAAGTAAAAGGCATGAGGAAGAGACGGATGAAGAGACAAGATAAGATAAATAGACAGACACCCTGACAGGATGGATTCTTTGGTTAAGGAATATCTTTGCCACACAACATCTCACACAGTTGAGGTAGATGGGTAAAGTCTTCATGTACACACAAGGGAGAAGGTGGGGACAGACACGGAGACACTGGGGATTACAGAGTCAAAAGACTTCCATCAGAAGACACTGCCTCATGTCAGTTTCTCAGTTCCAGCTCAAAATAAAACTGTTTTATGCAACATAAATAATCAGCACGCAGAAGCCCACTGGTGCTTCTTTTGAATCCTCTGAGTGCTACGGTAGCTCTGATGGGACACTGCTAAAAACTACCTATCATACATAATGATTCAGCAGTTACCCATCAATCTTTGGTTGTTTTTCTTCTTTTTTTTCCTTTTTTTTTGTTAAACATCAAAAGAATACTTTTTTGGTCTTTTTTTCTTATTTTTTCTGGAAGTATAAGTCAGCTTTCAGTTCTGCTATTTCATTATTTACGCGCTCTCTTCAGGATTGCTCTGCACCGACCTCGGCTGCCAGGCTTGTGTCAGGGTCAAGTTTCCAGAAAAGTCACTAGGGGGTGCCAAAGGCTAAAATGGCAATGTTGTTCACCTGCCTCAACCAACTGTATTCACTCCTCCCTCCTGCCTCCTTTCTGCACAGAGAGGGAAGAGCCTTCCTGCTTGACACGGAGCAGAAGGTGGCTCAATACAAAAAGCTGTGTCTCCATTTTGGGATCCCAGTCAGGGAGACAAAGGGAAACCTGAAAGGTGTCACCTCAGCTTTGATACGATGACAGCAGCAAGCAGGGGTCGGCAAAGGAGCCCTCTAGCTCTTTTATTTTTAATTTTTTTCTCCCCTGTGCAGACTCAACCAACCCCCCCACATCACTCGCCCCCTTTGCTCTCAGCATGCTTACAATTGTTACTCATTAAAGTTTAATTCAGCTCCATGCCCACTACTTCAACACCTCCTTTTTTCCTCAAAAAAACCCCCTCCTTCTTTTACACATACACACACTACCACCACCTCATTCTGGATGATTCAGCCTCCTCTCTGATCTCCCCCCGCACCCTCTGAATGCCCCCTAAAGCCCACAGGTCTGGCCAACGGCGGACTCCAGACCAGATACCCAGAGAGGAGACGGGAGGGGGGAAAAAGCCTCCCCTTTGAAGTCCACGAAAAAGTCGATGGCCTCTTTCATGACCACCCGTCTTTCAAGTGCACACTGTGAAGGGGGCTACAGCAGTCCACCCCTTCCAACGCTAAAGACAGAGGAAAGAAAAATGAGATGGACTGTGAGGGTGAAAAACGATGTTAGCCTCTCCACTCTTTGGCAGCATTTACACAAGGATCAGAGAGTGAGATCTTGGGAGACTTTCTCCTTATTTACGCTTTCACCACACAAAACACTTTGAAAGTCAAATAATTTGTGCTATGCAAGTTGTTCGAGGAACCCTAGAGAACCACCAACATCTCCAAGGGATCAGAAATGAACTGTAAGGCTCTTGCAGGGTGAAATCAAAGTTTTCAAGGAAATAACTAATGAAACCGTCAAAGATAAAATCACAAGAACACAGGCCTCAAAGTTCAGATAATAAAGATTCTGAAGAGATAAGAGACTAATCAGAAGACTTTCACCCTAAAAAAGTTCAAGAGTGAATCCTGGGAGAATCATAGAGAGATGAGGAACAAATCATACGACAATTAAACATCACAATCTGGACTAGAAGAGCATAAAATAACTCTAAAAACCCCTTTTGGAACTGAGACAACTGGCAGAAGGAATTGGCATGTAGAGGATGGTGAGATCACACTGAATACGACATAAACAAGTATCTGCACTGCATGGGGAGGGGATAAGGTGAGGGAGATGGTAGTCACAACCGTGCATATTAGCCAGGCAGACACACAGAACGCATGTTTGCACGTGACCCTAAAGGACGCTTCACTTCAGACATCACTTTAAGTGGGTCCCCAGACACTGCACACTCTACCAGATGACATTGATCTGAACACAACTTAACAAGCAACTTGTCAACCCATAAGATGCCAAATCATCTTCAATGTTATTATTATTATAAATAATAGCATTATTAATTATAAATATTATCACAACATTCAAACAAGCTTTGGCCTAGGCATTAAGAGCTGACACCAGACATCTGTAAGAGTAAAGAATTCCTCATTCTATGAAAAAAAAGACAAAAAAACAAATGAACTAAATAAAAACAGGAAAATGCAAGGCCAGGCCTTAAAGATAGAGAGATACGCAACATCACTGGGTGGATGGGGCTGAGTTGGGGTGGGATCAGGTACTAGGTTTTGGGATTCAGGCCGTACATTCAGGCAGGCAATGTTAATCTTTGGTATTACGATGGGATTCTACAGCTAAAAGTGCCCATCAGAAAAAGTCTTCAGTTTCACACAGACATACAGATCACTGTTAAATAAATACTTACAGTATATAGATAGCATAAATAAATTACCAAATAAATAGCAAGAGAAAAAAAACAGGGAAAAAACAATAAATACACAAATTTAGTAATAAATACGATGATCAGATCAGTAATTGCATTTGAAACGTTGTTGGTTTGATTAAATTATTGGCTATAAGGAGGCATGTTAAAGCCTTTCCTTTGTGGACCAAAAAAATGACCTTTTTACGTCAGCAGGGCTGAAACAAACTGCCCCGCACTTCCAACATGTTTCTATAAATAGAGCGATGTGCTTGAAATCTGTACAAAAAGAGCAGAAAGAATCACATTCCTCCATTTTCTAGACATCTGTAAAAAAAGAAAGAAGAACAGAATGGTGCAGAGGTGTGTACAGTTACTTGGAAATGAGTTGAAAAAATACTACAATGTCCCTGTACACTGACATGTCAGGTGTAACTCTTCTCCACTGAGCCTTTGTGTACAGAGGATGATTTCTTTCTCTTTCTTTTTTGGCTTGATTTTGAGTCAAAAATGGCTGTGGAGCTTTTTTATTTGGAAGCTCAGAGAGTCTTAAAGCTAAAAAGTTAACCCAACGAGTCTGCCTCTGAGTCCGACTTGTGTTTTATTGATTCTGTCCTGGCATACATTGAGATGCACCTCCTTGAAACCTCTGATTCATTCAAGGTGGGACCGTTTTGACCAGGAAATGCTCCTGTTGATGGTTTGTGATTGACGGCTGGGATTTGAAGACGCTACACAACTCCCCTGATTATTCCAGGCTCCGAACTTGGAACGGCGCCATACAGTCCTGGGAACCATCACCATGGTAACACATGCTAAGAAAGAGGAAGTGGGTTCTTCACAAAAAAAAATTAAAGAGGAGAATTTAAAGAAATACCTTTTCTTCCTCGTTCACCTTGATTTTCGAGGAAAAAAAGAGGAGTACGCAAACACTGGGGGAGAATAAACGTCTTTGGATGATGGTGAAACACTTGATTATAAAGTTACACGATGGGGCTCTCCAGATGTGAGCAAACGGCACCTCTTGATTCTTTGGAGAGATGAGAATAAATTTAAAGGTACATCAAAATACAATTCCTCCTGATTTGTAATACCCTCATTATCTCTAATCTAAATAATCAAAATAACGCAATGAGATGGTGTCTATGTAAGGGTGGAACTCTTCTTTGAGTGAAATCATCTTTGCACCCTTGACTATACAAGCAGGAACTCGCATCCTGCAATCATATCACTCTAGGCATTGCCTCTTTCCATTTCAAAGAGGCAATCAACTTTGGTTTGGGAAAAATGCTTCATCTTCATAAAATCATCTATACCAGCTGGCTCCGTCGCTCCTTCTGATAACGAGGAGGACATTTGTTATGGCTGATCTCTGCTTAGACCAGTCTATATGCCCCCTTGCTCCCTCAGCGCCCTCCCTAACGGACCTCCTCGGTGGTCTGTCATCATGCAGTGCTGCAGGACACTGCAGAGGAGGAAACACTGGAGCCCGAGGAACCGGTGGAGGAAGGGCGGCCCTCATCTGCCCACTTGTTGAGGTTGCGTCGTCGGGCGTTCATAAAGAAGTTGCTGACGGTCGAGAGCTCCAGGCCGAGCTGCTGGGAGATGGTGACCTGCAGCTCTTTGGTTGGGCGGTGGTTCTCCCTGAAGATGGCCATGAGTGTGCGGCGCTGCAGGTCAGTGAACACCAGCCTGGTGCGCTTCGGTCCCTGGTTGCGTTCCAGCTTGCTCTGCTCTTGCTCCTTACGCTTGCAGGCTGCAGGCACATGAATAAAAGAGAAATTAGAGAGAGGAAAGGGGAAACAAGTTAGCTAACAGACTGGCTGGCTAACTAGGACAAATGGATTAAGCTGAGGGAAAGTGGATTTGTTGAAAGAAAACAGATTAGCTAAGCAACTTTGATTAGTGAAAAGAGATGAATCAGCAACTTGTTCTATTGTGCAGTAAAGGAATCAAGATGTCCAGCCTTTCACATCTTGTTGCAAGTGAGCAGCAGGGGGAGGGGGGGGAGAAAACACTTGTGCCAAAGCTCGGAAGGTTGCACCATTTTTTCTTTGTTTTTCCATCAAACCAGGAGACTAAATGTGGCACTTTAACCAAATATATATTTAAAAAATTATCACATTAAAAACTATAGCCATAAAATGATATATATTTTGCTTATTCTTCATATATTAGTCTAATTATTAGTTATATGACATGCAGCGTACACTAGTTACAACTCTCTCACATGCCTGTGATAAACTAGAATAAAAACTAAATACCATACACTGACAAATGTACAAATAATTATATTCATATTTAATCTGTAAGTGGGGACAGAGGTGAAAAAGCACTTTAATTTGTTTTCTTTTTTCCTCTAATGTATTCATTACATCAGTCTCGTCCATATTGAGCAAAAAAGAAAAAGAAAAGAAAACTCTGGGTCTGGGTTAAACACCACTGTAGCTGTGGCAGCCTGCCCAATTATATAATTAATATTTGCTCAAGAAAAAGTCTGAAATGTAAAAACGGTGTGAAATGAGCCAGCGTAGTGCGAGAGAACAGCAGCCTGAAGTGTGTGGGCTGAGCTCAGATCCATTTTGAGAATCAGACGAGCATTTTGAATTCAGGCTGCATGTTCCTCTGCATATCCATCGCTGAACCTTTCACCTCTAACACGCTGTAATTCTGTATTTACAGGAAACACAACACCAACCTCTGCCTTTGTGTACCCAGCCAACTCTCCTCCCCACCAACAATCCTACCCTCCTCTTGCACCCGCACTGCCCTCCCTCTCTTCCTCTATCCATCTCCCTCCACATCCCGTCTTTCTCTTTTCTCTTAGTGGACACTTCAACATCATTAGTTTCTCATAAAAGTCATTTACATGTGGCGGCAGTGAGTGAGTAATAATCACTTTAGGTGGAACTAATTTATTTTCTATTTGGGCAGGGTTACGTCAGGGGTGAGTGAAACGAGCAGAGTCGGCATTGCCCAGGGTGTTTAGAAGCCTTAAGTGGACTAAAACATATTTGAGGGAGTCGTGCAATTACCTAAATGCACACTTTTAAGAGGTTTCAATCAGCACTGTGCGGTTGTTGGGCGACTGTTTTGCTGATAGTATCAGATGCATTTCTAAGTGTAAGCACTGGTGTGTGTGTGCACACAGCAAAGAAAGACACACATACACACACGAACACATAAATCAACACAAAGACTGCCTTTACTGGATTTCTTTCTTCCTTTAAGGTTTTATATATCTACACACAAACATGTATGTTTTTAAATCAGGTTCATAATGTGCATTATATTTATCCTGCTGTTTAAGAGGCATCACATATTCCGGGAGTTTTATTTGCTCAGTTTATGCAGATTATTTTTGACAGAAAAATGACATTTTAGACTGAAAAACAAGGTCTTATGTAGCGGAGAGAAGCTAAAATTTAACTAAAAAAACCAAACAAGTATTTGTCAGTATGTTTTTTTTAATAAAAATCTCTGATATCAGCTAAAGATAACCTTGAAAACCCCCAAACCAAAGATGAACACATACGCAATCAAAATCAGCGCCACAAATATACATTGTATAAACCACTGATGCTGCCTTTTGCTCTCACAGCAGCTCTGACTGGTTCAATTGATTGGCTTACAGCTTCCCATTGAGAAACACCTCAGAGCTGCTGTCGGTGTTTACTGTACGACCGCCTCTTCGCTCTTCAAACACACAGCGGCAAATTTCTCTCATTAGCGGAGTGCTTGAGAAATAAGTGTGACCTTACTGCAGCCATTCCCATTTTCCACACGAGTGCCATCGCAACATCAGACCCCAGTCTGAGAGCTGCCCGCAAACTCGTCACCTCCAGGCTTTGATTGCTCTGACATCCAGCTGAGTTTCTGAAACTTAAGTACTCGAGTGGACGTGAATACATCTCACCACAAATTCGCCGTGACCATTCTCCTCAAAAATCATTATCTAAAGGAAATATTTTGACTCGGGGATGCTCTCTTGTCAACTTGAGATTACAGGGGCCTGTTAGCTTTTAGGGCATCCAGAGCTCGTTTGCATTTCTGAGAGTTATTGAACCAAGTCTCATTAAAATCTAACCAGGCTGAGATGTCAGTGGCATGTCAATACCACCATGAGTGATCTTTTTCTTTTTTTTTTTTTATGAAATGCTACATTTTTCACGGGTGTTACACCATCCTTATCATCAATATTTCTGGGTTGGGGGTTGGGATGTGGAGCTGTAGCTATAGAAAGTGCATACAGTTGTGCACGCTCAGCTCATGTAGTAATGAAAGGAATGACATGATAGTGCCGGCCAGCTTGCTTGTGGGGAGGATTTATGTCTCGTTGCAGGAGTCGTTGTGTCCTACCACTTTGCTCTTCCTCCTCCCCTCCATCCCGTCCTCGGCTCTCCCTTACTGACGATCATAACGCCGACCATTAAGTAAATGCTTCCTTATGCTGTAATCATGTGTAAAAGGCTCACAATTACCATGCTATAAATCCCTTGCACTGGGGCTACTCCTGGAGACATAAATATTCCCCTATAGGCTTCTTATGATCGTGGGAACAGCCCCTAATCATGATGTATGCCCCTGTCTCGTGTTGCTGAAACGTGATCGAAAGCCTTTTCCCTACCCCCCGGCGTCTAAACCTACAACCCCCCCACCCCACTCCCAGTCAGACCCCCCCCCCCCCTCCACCCTCAACCTACCTCCCTCCCTCCTTGTCCTCTCCCTCCACCACCCCCATCCCCAGCCCACCCCCTGCTGATTTCTTGGGCCAGGGGCTGATAGAAATTATTGATTAAATCTGTGCAGCTCAGACTCCTCGACCCACAGAGGCTGTTTAACCCCTTCAGTGCTGGAGTGGGGGGAGCTGTAAGAGTCAGAGTTTTTGGAGAAAATAAATAAATTAGTAAAAACGGCAAAAAAATAAAATAAAAAAATAAAAACAATAGCCCGCTTCGCTTGATGTCGCAGAGCCAAGGCCGTGTCGGCCCCGCGATCTTCCAATATGCAAATGGAATCAGCTTTGACCTTTGAGCCCGGCTAGGCAAACGTGAACTGTACACAGCGAGAGGTGTACAAGGCTTTGTGGCTTTCATTACTGTGGGGGTGGTGCAGGCACTGGAGCCGACAAGTAAACCGCATTGACCTTTCTTTTTCATTTGGACCTTTAGTCAAGGGCTTCGGCCATCATCTTTAAACTTATAGTCTCTGACCTACCTACCCCCCCCTACTCCTTGACTTTAAGTGTCAGGCATGGCTGTGTGGTCTTTATCCAGCCTTCTTCACCTAAATCCTGATTGCCTCCTCTACAGCTAGAGGTTGGTGTTGGAGATGTATCTTATATACAGTGCTGTAATCCAGAGAGCATACATACATAAAGGACACAGTGCAGATAAATCCATGAGATCACCTCCTCCATGTTTAGCAAGGCACCTCTGTAAAACGACGAGTTATTTGAAAAGACAAAATGGCAGCAACTGCATACCATAATTACTGAGCATCAGGCTTTTAAGGAGAGCTTCTGCAGAGCTCTATAGAATAGACACAGTTATGAAAAATACAACGTTTCTCGTTCACTCCAAAGGGGCTTCTATGTATTTAAGCAAGTGCTGCATTAAAGTGGATCATCTTAAAACTTGAGGCGTGAAGCAGAGAGCACTTGAGCTATCTTCAGACTGGGGAGCAGGGCACCGCGCATTTTAATTCCAGTCTCGATTTGCCGATGCGGTTGAGGTGTGTGTGGGCAAAGCGTCCTGCTCTTTCCCATGGAAATCAATAGAGGCTTGTAATTAAACAAAAGGGGGTTGGCCAGGGGGAGAAAACACACACACACACACACACACACACACAACAACCCCCTTCGGAAAGTAGGTTATGTAGAAAAGTGCCGAGCTGTCCAAATTGTGGCTTTGCCAAGAACTAAATATGCAATTTCAAGAGTGTGTGGGAGCAGAGAGAAAGTGGAGCATTTTCCAACATTAGCACACTTCTCTGTGTTGCCTTTAATTTTTTATGAGTCTGATTGATCTGCTGTTTGGACTTGGCACACCGAGCCGTTAAAATAATGTTTGTGTTTGTAAAGATGAAGAAACAGATGCTGCAAATAAAAAGGAGTGATCGGTGCTACATTTCTGCTCGTAAGACAAAGAGCTGGGTTTTTTTTCTCACGACAAGCGTCTGCATTTACACGACCAAAAGTATTTAGCATACAAAGCTGCCTCACAGCACAGGATAAAATAACTCAAACCACATTGTAGCCAAGTTACAGAGCAAGCTCCAGACATAACTCATCTTTGGATAAGAGCTGTGGTGGTGATTGCTGTGACGTTTTGCTGAATGGAGGATGTACACATGTGCTTTCAGAGTTTAACAATCAAAGATCAATAATTGTGAAGGGATTGCAAGAGTGCACAATCATTACCTATGAACCCTATTGTGTTGTTGGGCTTAATCAGTCGAGCTGCTGACAGAGGGCGAAAAGCAGTGATCAACTAACTGGGCACGCTCACGCACACGTACAGCTCACAGACCCCCGCAGTGAGCAGACCACTTGCAGATGCACACACTCGCTCACACGCACACACACTTGTCTGTGCTCATCTCATATTACTGTGTTCACTTGGATTTCTTTTCCATGCTGCGTGTATCAGATGGGCCCTCTGTCCCTGTGGAGGGACAACACTGTAACACGGCACTGTACAGCGTGCTGTCGTGTCTTCAATCCACATCCCCAAAGAATATTAAATGTCATGCAGCAGATTACAGTTTGCCTTTCAAAAGAAAAAAAATCTTTACGCTTTGAACTCTGTGTATAAGCAATGATTTCACTGCACTCAATATTTAAGCTGGTCATTTAAAAAAAAATGCAATATGGGGGATGAAATGTATTGAATCCACAATTATAGAAAGAGAGAAGGACGTGTTTTATAAGCTTAAACAGTTTTCCTGAAAAAGTACATTTTATAAAATTCCTTGCAAATTAATTTTCTGGTCAATAAATAAATAAAAATGCATGTACATGTAGTTTTAGTTAAGCTCTTTTTAAACCACACAAACATGCAAGGTGCTGCCTGCGAGCTGAACATTTGTATTTAGCCTTGCACTAATTGCCTCGGTGACGACGTTGATAAAAGACGTCTGGCAAACGCTCAAGTCTAATTTGCATCAGGTACCTTGCCAAGTCAACTTCAGGCAGGCGCTGAGCAGATATAAATCACTGCTCGAACTAATCAATCGCTCCAGAATGGCATATCTGCACAAATTATTTTGTTGGCTCAAAAGCGATTAAACTGCCAACCGCTGCTCACGTTGATCTTCATGGTTCATTTAAGAGGAGGGCAAATGTCTGCGGCTTTCTTTTATTGTAGCTACTGTACAAATCAATAGGTGATGTTTGGGACCAAAGTAAACAAAGGAACGGTGCATATGGTCCCTTTCTTGCTCAAACTGCCCCTCAGTGTGCTGCTAAGTTCTTATTATCGATAGCTGATGAGGCTACAGGCAAGGCAGTGGTGCAATCACAGTGAGAAGAGGAGACACATCCGTATGATGCTTTAGCTTTTCCTCATGTATCAACCTGAGCTGCATACTGATTGCTGGAGAGGAGAATTTTTTTGGAAAACCTGGAGAAGGGAGGCGTTTGGGGAAATCAGGGGGAGAAAAGCATGTCTGTTGTTGAGTTTACTGTGTGAGGATGAAGGTGTATATGTGAGGCAAACAGAAAGCGAAGCAGTCCTTACCCTCCAGCCGGAGCGAGGCCATTCTTTGAAACTCGGGTTCCTGGAGCCAGCGGGACATCCTCTTAAAGGTCTCTCGGCCAGACTTGAGCTTGCCCCAGGGCTTGGGGTTCCTCAGGAGGTCAGACAGCGTGCCCTGTGACCTACACAGAACCCTCTCAGCGAAGATGGCCTGGGGGATGCTGTACCTTTTCAGCTCAGTGATGATTCTCTGGGCCACATCCCTGGTGTTGATCTCCTCCCCGCCTCCGCCGCCTTGTGAGCCCGGCAGCATGCCCTCACCTGGGGACGATGAGGCAGACGATGAGGAGTGCAGGTGCTCGGCCATCTTGGCAGCTTGCTGGCTTGGGTGATGGTGGGGCTGGTAGTGCTGGCTGTAGAGGTGAGGGTGGTGGCTGGGGGTGTGCTGGTGTGCCTCCATTTTATTCAGCTGATGCCCCACTGTCACATCACCTCCACCCAGGCCTGGTGGTGACATCTCTCGGCTGAAATCCGATGTCCGGCAAAACAGGCTCCCTCCGTGGACATCATAACCACTGTGGAGCATCTGACCACCGTTGCCATTGGGACTGTTCCCCAGACTGCCATACCCATGCATGGAGGAGCTCAGGCCTGAACCTGTGGAGGGTGGTGACAAGCTTTGGGACATGGCCAACTCCTTCCCATAAGGATTGTAGAAGTTGGTGCTGAGGCCTCGGTCCTCACGCATGAGGGTAAAGCTGCCAATAACATTGCTGACAGGGAGGCAGGGGTGATGGTGATGGTGATGATGGAACTTGTCATCAAAGGGCTGCAAGGGTGTCAGGGTGGTGTAGGTGCTTCCAGAGCTGGACGGGGAGTCACCGCTGTATCCCAGCGCAGACATGGAATGGTCGAAACCCGGAGGACGGGGCTCAGGCTCTAAAGACATGGAGGAGCCCCCAAGGGAAGGTCTGGGGAAAGCCGCCGAAAGGTCCCGGGAGTGCAGCATGGCCCTGCCATCCTGGCTGTGAGTTAGCTCAGCGTGGCTGTGTAGGGACATCTCCCCTAGACCTCCATCCATCTTCAACTTCAGCAAATAAATACGTTTTTTTTTCTTCTTTTTTGCTGTAATATTCTATTGTTATTATTGTACAACAGCCAGGGTAAAAGTCTGGAAGGTCTCTTGTTGCACCAGACTATGGATTTATTGATTTGTGAATTAATTGATTTCCGGGCTTATGGGGTGTCTAATTAATTATCTGATAACGTTAAGTACTGTCTTCAAACTCCCTCAAACTCCCAGAAAACGAGTTTCCAACAGCACCAGGAGCTTAAACTGTGATTTTTATTCTCACTTGTGCATCTGCACGCTGTCTTTGGTGCTCAGCTGCAGCAGCCTCGCTTTTGTGCCTGCGTGAAACAAGACAGGCGCTGTTAACTCGCTCTATTTCAACTTTCATCGTTACAGAAAAACAAAACACACGTATAATTGTCTTCTCGGTTACAACACGCACATTTATTTACACGCATGCATTGTAAACAACAACAATGAAAAAACCGCTTTGAAAATGTTGCATATTCGACAGGAGAAAAACACTCATGTTATGGTTTTATTCCATTTAATTTAGTCTCATACGTAAATATTAGTAAGAGAGTTTTTTTTTTTTAGCTGTTATGCAAAGTTATGCATAAAAAGAGCGCGCGTGCGATGCGAATTTTCTGCTCAGCATTGCTTATATTAGGCTTTAGCAACAACATGACATGTGTATATTAGTCCCAGCTTAAATAAACGTGTTCAGGGTGTAAAGAGATCTAAAATCCTACCTTTATTCTCCGCTTCTCAGAGCGCGTCCGAGGCTGTTGTCCTTTCTGTGCATCTCTCCGTCTGTGTCGCCGAGCAGCGCAGCGCATTCACACAATTGGTCCGCTGCGCCCCGGGGTGCTACATTCACCAAAACCAGAGTGCAAAAAAAAAACAAACAACCATCTGCGGGTTACGGGTTACAGACAAACCTCTCTCACTATCCTCGTTCCCCTCCTTTTCCTATCTCACACTCCAGGAGAGGGAAAAAAATGTTCAGGGTCTAGCCTCGTGTTTCTGCTCTGTACTATAGAAGCTCTCCTCTTTTTCTTTCATTATCTCGTGAGATTTTCCTCCTCCTCCTCCTCTTCCCCTCTGCCTGCCACTTCATCGATCTCACCACCAACTCTTTCTCCTTCTCCTCCTCCTCCTCCTCCCCCTTTGCTCACATCGACTCCCTGCTTTCAGTGCGTCACGGCCTTAAAAATCTGACAGATGTGCGATGAAATTCCTACTCCAATTAACCCTTTCTCTCCGGGGGGAGGGGAGCTGGGGGGTGGGGGGTGGGGGATCTCTGGCGGGGGGGGGGGGGGGTGGAGGTGGAGATTCTCCCTTTCCCCCCACCCCACAAGTTCAGCCTTCTTCAGTTGGTTCCCCTCCCAACTTTTGAATTCTGTGCGGACACCCCGCTCCTTTTGCAGATCGGAAAAGCACAC
>JBAMHV010000006.1:4747296-4762907 GCA_037177535.1 Pseudomugil gertrudae | reverse complement strand
AGTTTTGGGGAGGTTGGAAGAAATTTTGGGTGTTGGGGAAGGGGGAGGTTTTTTTTTCCTTTTTTTTTTTTTTGTTAAACCCCTTTTTAACCCCCCCCCCCCCCCCCCCCCATCCCATCCCAAACAAATCGATAAAAATCAATGATTACCTCGAGACCTGGCGTTACAGATCCCAATACTCAATAACTGCATTAATGTGGTCATAGAAAAACAAATAGGGAGTGAATTTAAAATAAATGGGCAAAATATTTAATGATGGTAATGATGGCAGAAATGTGCATCAATGTAAAATAAAAATAAAACGCCATATTGACTTAGTGACGCTCACGTGAACCTGCGTGTTGCATAAATATGTGTATGATTACGAACTGGAGGCTCTTTGATCCATCTCATTTTCTCTATTACGCAGCATGAAAATGACAAAGATTTACTTGATGTAAAATTATCTTTTCTTTGCGCCTTTTTATGCACATTTAAAGGGCTGGAAATAAACACGCAGGTTGGTGTGAGGCCTGCAGATTTATCTGCATTACCAGCCTGTGGCCTGCTGCAAACACACACATTACGCACTGAATCAACACTTACAGCTAATTTAATAAAGAAAAACTTTACAAACTGTGTTTTATGACCATTTTAAACTAAAAAAAAGATGCAGAGTTTACAGAAGCCTGTCATTTATAACACGTTTTCTTTTGTTTAAGAAGTAAAACTGATGGAAAAACTCCACATAAACCTTTTTTTAATTAGTTTTTACTCTCATGAAGCCCACCTGCCTTCATCAGGTCGAAGATGTAAAACAGTTGAGCTGCTCTGCAAACGTCCTGCAAAATGAAAGAATCATAATCACATTATTTCTTCTATTATTTGTAGATTTAGTTGCAGTAATGATCGTGTGCGCCATGATGTGGAACTTGACTTCGCAGCGTGAATAATGTTATTATCGATCATATCTGGATTAATGCAAATTCACTCTTTTAATTCACTGAGTTCGGCTCCTGTGCACACCAGCCAATAACCCACTCAGAGAGAGAAGGGGGAGAAAAAAAGAAAACAACAATAATGACAATATTTAGGATAAATTTACGCGCAAGACAAGAAGGAAACTCATTTAAAACATTGAATCTCTGATTGCTTACGAGAGTCGTTTATTTTAATAGTTTGTTAAAGTTTTAAAACATACATAGTTTTAGTTAAGTGCATAAAAAAGTCTTTGTAAAGTTCTTTATGTGGAAATTGAACGCTTTTTGTTTAGAAGCTTGTGAGCGCGCATCCCGCATGGACGCGCATCCACTATCGATCCGTGCATTTCAAACAGCCTCTCATTTGCCCTACAACTATTTTTCATATAAAATGTAAATCTCTCCCTGTGTAATTGGCTCTGCATTCTTTATGTAAATGAAATTATCTGGTGGCCCAAGCCGCGAGGGGAGAGCGAGAAAAGTGTGTAATTTATGCAAAATGAAGCTCGAGGGGGTGCAAAGGTCGATAAGTTGAAACTTGTCAGAGTTTATTTCTTTGCCTTCTGCGTGAGTCAGAGCTCAGCACAAGTTTTTGAGAAGTTGAGCAATTAGTGGTTAACAGTCACAGACACCAGCTTGTTTTCAAGGCCATTCAAATATCCTCCTTTAAAAGTTAAAGATTATTCTCCTCTGACACCAAGCATGCTCTATTAAATTCAGATTTTAATTGCATTTGTTTATTGTTTTTATAGCTTCAGTGTTTGTTTATTTTTCCACAAATGCTGTGATCTGGTAGAGTTTTAGGCCTATGATGATAATAAAACATTACATGATGCAAAACCTTCCCAAGATGCAGGAAAAATAATTTAGGTTACTTTCAAATTAAAGCGCATTTATAATAATGCAATAAATACTTTAACAGCTCTTCTTTTTTCCTGAAGTAAACAGAGGGAGACATACATTTGTTGCAATGTCAGATAAAAATGTTCATAAAGAAAAACAGTCACAACAACACAAGGCCTGCAACACACACAGATGGAGTGTGTTTAAAGCTAGCCCCTATCGACCACATTAAATAAATCCGACATTACTGTAGCTGCTGCTAAATTACAGCAAACTGTACAAGGAATGAGACGTCATCCAAATGCCAGTCTCTGATCACATGCTGTTGCTAATCAAACACACCTCCTTAGCATGCATGAAAACACTGAAACTCTTTGACACAAACATATAAATGAATAAATCTGCATATTCCTTCTTTTCTCTTCCATTCTCCATTTTGCCCTGCACACTTTCTGCTCACCTAATAAACAAAACCTTTTTTTTACAGAACTCCTTGATGTGTATCCCTGGCCGCATGCGGCTTAACACTCACTGATAAAAATACCATTTTAAAAGCATCTGCATATTGATCACAGAAACACTAAAAGCTATTTTCTGCAACAATAATGCATGCCTCCGCTCAGGCCTGTCAGTCTAAGAGGGTGTGTGTGTATGTGTGTGTGTGACGATGTGTTTGTAAGAGAAGATGCATGTGTGTGTGTGTGGCAGTTGTTTGTCTCACAGCTGAAAAGTGTGTGCCAGTCTCTCCAGCCAGTCAGCCAGTGTAACTCGGTGGGGGATCAAAGACAGCATGGTTTCTCTTTTTTTTTCCAGTCAGGTCAGCCCTACCTTTGCGTCCACTGCCCCCACCCCCCCACCCTACACACACACACACACACACACCACCCACCTATACTCCAACCCCACCTCTTCCTCATCCTCCTCCTCTTCTTGCATGACTCTCTCCTCCTCTTCCCAATTTTCCCCTGATTTTCCTTCCCCGCTCGGCTGTTAAATCCACTCTGCATCCTTTTTCTCCTCCTCTGCAGCGGTTCCTGGTTCCTCTTCATCCGTCCGAGGTGAGGTGAGGAGTGTGCAGCTTCGTCCGACTCTCTTTCACTCCCTCTCCCTCTCTCTCCCTCTCCCTTCTCTCTTTAATCAGCATGTTAATAAGAAAGGTAACTAATCAATACATTCAATGGCCTGGCTTGGCGATTGATACGATCTCTATTCACCTCCCCCTCGCTCCGTGTTTCTAAACACACAGATACACAACCACAGCAGTGTCTTGTGTTAAAAAGGCCCTGAGTGGTAATTCAGTCAAGTCACTTTCTTTTGAAACATCAAGAGCGGACCTAAAGTACCTAAAGCACCTGTGAAGAGTAGTCAAAATACTGCTTTAAAGACATATAAGCTTCAATGTATGGCTTTTTTATGATTTAAGAAAATACTTTTTTTTTTTACAAGTTGAGGTGCAACATTAGCAAAGACTGAGATGTATTTACTTTCCATTAAAGATGCCATATTAAAGAAGAATAAAAGCACTGGTTGCTTGTTCAGATGTCAGAAAAGGCAAAGTTAACCATGCACAGGCCTCGTGTCAGCATAAAACTGTGGCTACAAGCAGATTTGGAAATATAAGAAACAATAATGCAGCTAAATTAGAGAGGGAAGAATTCAAAAAGATGTTTGTGCCTATGCTGCCCTTATTTAAATAATCTTTTAAACATTATTATTACTTTTTTTGCATGGCAATTTCTACACACAATCTGTAATTGAAACAATCTTTCCCTTTGACCTGCTGCAGCTCTGCAACACCGCATTGGTGGTCAGGATCAGGAATTTACATCATCTCTGTGCAAATTGCATTCTGTGGGGAATGATGAGGTTATTCCTAAGGATCAAAAATTCTGACTACGATGTGAATCAACATTACAAATGTATCGCTGTGGACCAGAGGCTTCTCATGCACATGATTCTTTTCCATAACAGTGAAAAACAAAATCTATATTAGTCACATTTGAGGAAATTTCATTGGCCCTGATTTAGGATTCAATTCCCAAAGACCACTTTGTTTCATTTTCTCCACTGTGGAACATCCATAGACTACAGGTGATACTTTAAAGATTACAGGGATTCCCCATTACCTTCATGCAAAATAATTTCAGTGCTGGAAGCAAGAAAAGAGAAACCCTGATATTTTTGTTCAGAAAGAAATCAGAACACGCTGGAGCCGCACTGTGAATGACTATATTCAATATTATGATTCATGCAGCTGAAAAAACTCAAATCTTTTGACGTTTTGTGTCATTTTTCTCAAAGGACATTGATATATTTACAGCAGTAATCCTTATAGTTGTATCCATAAACACCTGGCACACAGTTTGGTCTGTACTTTTGTTCTTTTCCCTTTCTCCCAGTTCTAATCTTTCACACTTTCTTCAACCACCCAAGCCCTACATCCTACCCATTTGAAAATAAATAAATAAATACATAATAAAATCTGTTGCCAGTTGCTGTTAAAGGTATGTGAATGTTTGGCCAGGGAGGTCCGTGTAGCCCTTAAGGGCACAAGATAGTTTGAAATCGCTAGGGAGGGGAATATTTAAAAGCAGAAAACTCGCACAGCTTAGGGCAGCAAACAGAGAAACATTTCGCCTTGTACCAAAGCAAACATCCACTTCTATCTCCCTGTCTCGCTCCCCAATATTATTAATAGATAGGAGGGAGAAAAATACACAAGTGCGCACAAAGAAACACATAAGTCCTCCGTCCTCAGGATATGGAACTCCAACAGACATGAAAACGTTCAGGCTCCTTCTGAGGAGGACATAAGAGGCATGGCACAGGATGAAGGGAAATCCTTCATACAGGAACAACACAGGCAACAGCAGAAATGCAAGGTGGCCTTTCAGGGCCCACTGCATGGGTTTCTCCCCATGACCCCTCAACTCAACACACACACAACCATCCCACCCCCTTCTGTGCAGCTTTTTTGCCTTCTGGTAACTTCTATCTCCCGGTGCAGAGCTTACAGTGTGATGTAGATCCTTTTACATTTGTCTCCCAGTTTATATCCACCCCCTCCCCTTCTTCTTCTTCTTCCTTTCCTCCTCCTCCTGACTCCTTTTCTTCTTCTCCTTTTCCCTCTGTATCATTTTTCACTTGCACGGTGGAACAATCGATATGTAGAAAAGCGCCACAGTATCATGTATCATTGCGGAATATGTGATATAGATTAGGGTCAGTTCATGTTTACAGTATTTTTCTTTTGTTCTGTTTACTGTTTGCACACTCAGTCACTTTATTCCACTTTAAGGTAGAAAACTTCAGTTATTTGTTGTGTATAAGGAAAAATATTCCTTGAATCTGTCACGCTAAAATCAAAAGATGTACAAATATTCTACCTGCTGGCTGTAATCGGTGTAAAAATCCTATTTTCATACAGTGCATTAAAGATTTAAATGGATGAAAGAAACTATTATTTTCTTTGCTGTGAACCCAAACACCTCATACATGTCAGGAGAACTTTATGGGTATTAAAAGCAATCCAGTAAACTGCACACATCAGTAAACTGCCCCAGTCATGTAATAAAAGCAGCCACATATTTTTTATCATGATACAAAAAATAAAGACAATATCCTCCATCTTTAAATTTAAGCAATATGTTTTGGACTATGACTATTTGAACATCTCTTTGTTTGTCAAATCAATATTTTCATATGTGGTCTACAGTCCTTTTAAAACCACATGGGTACCATAAATAATTTTCATAGAAATTTTTTTTCCTGGTCAATTTCATGATGTGAAATCTGGACCATCACATAAAAAGCAGATCAAACAGCTACTCTTCAATTTTAACTCCTTGTAAGATATGATATAAAGACATATATGTAGTGTAACTACAACACATTTCGCCAGTTGTGCATTGATCACGGCTGTGCAGAACAAATATGGTGGACACTCTCCTCCCTGATATCGCCCTCCTGTGTTTCTGCTCCTCGCTGCGAGCTGAGGTCCAGTTTCATTGCATTATCTGCATGTCCGAAGCGTCCCAGAGGGGCTGCAGAATGACCAGTGGCCCTGCTGACCCTCAGAGCTGCTGTCACCCTTCATCACCCCTCTCTCCATCTTGGATGGTGTGGTCACCTAGCAACCAGGGCCAGGGTTCGCAGCTCATGGACCAGAGGCTATTGGGAAATCAATCGATATGCCTCAGCCCAACCTCAAGAGCTGCCTGGCTGGCTGGCTAGCTTCCCCTCCCCTCTCCACATCCCTCCCTTCCTCCTCTCCTTCCTTGTTATGGCCAAATGAAGACGATGCAGTTCTCACTTTTCCACACCTCGCTGTATGTGGATATCCTGTTACAGGATAAGAAATGCCTCTGCTTGCCAGGGGCTTGCAGCTCTCGTGGCTGATGTATTTGTCCTGTCAACCACCCTCCATTTCCACCAATATTTGGATTGAGAGGCGGGGAGGCAGCAATTAATCAAATTTCAGAAGAGGGTTTCTTTTCCTATCACAGTATTGGCCGTGAAGAAGTGCTGACCAAAGATTACACTGGTGCACAATTGCTACCCAACCCTCATCCCCACCACATTTATGAATTTCTTTCAACAGAGAAGTCCAGTCCTTCTTAGAGCAATAACTGCACCTTTCCAATCATTCCTTGGCTTGCATTTTAGATAATGTCCACATAGGCCTATGTGAATCTAATTACAGATCTATCCATCATGAAGGCAAGGATAACTTTCATAAGCAGAGCAAATGTTATTGAGGTTACAAGATCCCCAAAGATTTAAAAAATCTGATTTTTTCTTAAGCTCATAAAAACCTCAGAGGGTCAGATCTGCTTAGTATAGAAGCCCTATTCATTATAAAAGGTTCCTCACTACATCAGGGTGGGGTCAGCAACCTCTGTTCCCCTCTGTCCATGGTGGGAGGATGGGCCGAATTCGATCACCTTAAACAGTTTAAGACAGAAGGTCTCTGGGAGAAGAAAGGGATGATGAAAGGAAGGTGGGAAACAGAGGTTGTAAGTAGAAGAAAAAAAAGGGTGGAGGAAGGAGAAGGATCGGTGAGGTCAGATATGAAAACAAGCCAGTGCTAATCTATTCTCAGATCAGGATCATCACACCGAACAGCTCAGTTTAAAGAGAATGTGGTGGTCCATCTGGGCTTCTGGGTGAACATGTGCTCATCTGCACTTCAAGGGATGAAATCTATCTAAAAAATCATATTTAAAGTCATGAACCAGAAGTGCAGCCTAACAGATATCAAAAAGATTTTCTATTTTCAAAACTTCACAGTAATTTCTCTGAAGTTTTGCTGCTTTCTCAAATGAAAATGTCTGCAAGTTGCACTGGTTGGACACTTTGAAGATATCATGGTCTTCATGTTAAAGTGGAAACTGCTCATTGTTTGCTTAAAAAATAAGACTGTCATCAGAAGCATCCAAGACATGAAAGAAAAGATCAGAAACCTTGTGAGGTGCAAACACTGCTCTATATTAAGTGAAAGCGTAGCTGTGCAGCTGCAGTGCCTCCTCCCACCTCGCTCCAGATTACACTGACAGATTTCTTGACTTTTGTTGTTGTCCATGCGTGCAACTAAGAAGCTGATTCTACTTCTGTTGAGGGGTTTGGCAGATCCCCAGATGGTCATCCAGCACGTGGCTGGAGGTGGGCAATGAAATGACCCCCCAGCTGGACACTGTGGCCAGGTCACTGATCTCTGAGCTTCCCCTAATCCATCCCTCCTTTTCTTTTTTAGGGCCAGCTGCCATCATTGCAGTCCAGTCCTAATGGTGTTGGATTGCCTCCATGTACAGCATCCCCCTCTACCATCAGTGACAAGCCAGGCCACAAGGAGTGTCCAGCTGCCCTCTTCTCCTCCCCACCCTAAAACCCCTGGCCTTTCACTGGACACAGGAGAGCCCTGAAAGGTGGGGGCAGAGTGTAAAAGGATGGGCCTGCCCAAGCACACCCCCCGCCTATCTGACAGTAAAAGAAAGAAAGGCAAATGAGAGCGTTCACTATTAAGATGAGCCATTGCTATTTGGGCATGACATTGACACAGATGAAAGAAAATAACCTTTTAACCATAAAAGTGGATGAGTCGCCTCTGGAAATCGGAGGTGACTGTAAATGCATTGGTGAGTGCCAGTGTGTCTCACTCATTATCCCCATTACACGTCTCATGGAGTTCAGGAGAGATGAGTGTGGAAAAGGGTGAAGCTAGACGGGCCAGGGGAGGGGTGAAGCGTAAAAGCATTCTCAGTGACATCCCCACACATGCATCCACACACACACACACACAAAAAAAATCCTGTTCGGTTGTGTGCAGCTAATGCGCCGCTGCTTCCAGAGACGGGTACAGTTGGATGACTTGGCATGGGCCCACCCGGCACAGGGGGAGGTACGCCTCTGCCGGGCTGGAGCCTGGCTGCCTACTGAGAGAGGGGGCTTCTGGGTTCGCTTGCCTGGAGTAATGTCGATAAATCAATAGGACACACGTCACTGCAGGCCCAGAGAAGCCACATGAAACTGTCATTGATCGGCATAAGGTGGAGTGTGTGGGGGTTTAGAGAGGGAGTAAGGGAAGGGAGGGAGGGAGGGATGGATGGTGTTGGAATGGGAGGGGTGAGGATGTGGGGGAGGGAGAATCCAAACACATGGAGCCCAAGGGTCATCTATCTCCCCTCTACTCCCTCTTCCCTCCTGCTGCCGTGTCTTCCTCCTTCTCCCCTAACAATAAAGGCCATTGCATGGATGGGGTGTCAAAGGTCACAGCAGTGGCCAGTGGCCCCTGAACAACATTGCAGAGCCACGTGCCTGTCAATAGCTCTCTGTCACAGCTCACAAAACATAGAATGCCTCTGGTGCTAAAGGACTGCCGCTGTTTTGTCCACAGTGGGGCGGATTGGTGCTCACTGAAATGCTGTGTTCCTGCTCAAGTTTCCCTCTGCTGTCATTCAAGTAAATTCACTGCGGTTTTGCCATTTGTCATTCATGACTACTGCAGAAAATACAAGAATACTGTCACAGAAATGCATGTACGGTGGCTGCGCTGCTCTTTTGCCATACACAACTCAAAGAAACCACTACATCCTCGTCTGAAGAGATGCCGGCAACCACAGCAGCCTAATACAAGGGCACTGACCGTTGCAAGAAGCCACAGCTGATTGCTTTCCCTCCCACTCTTTCTTCTTGCTCTCTCATTCCCAATCCTGCCTTTTCAGCAGTAGTTTCGATTGGTGATCAATAAAGCACATGATCAACACAGGTCCCTAGATCATGATATCCATCCCCTTCACTTAGAGGGAACCTGTCTTAGCGCCATGGCTTTGGAGCCTATGTGCCTCCAGTTCAAAGGGGGTTGGAAGTTCAATGCCCACCATGGTCAGACAGACGGAGATTTAGTGATAGTCTGGGTGTCAAGTTCTCCTGACAGCCTGTCTGGCTCGGTGCTGCTGAGTTTTGATCTGGAGAAAGCTTGGACTAGCCTCAACCCCAGCACCACTCCCACCCTGCTGCTCTTCTTCACTATGCATCTGCTCTGATTTACAGTATTTCTCTGCTTTTACTTCAGCAGTTGCTAACAGTGAGCTAATGGCCAGCACATTGATCATGCTTGTTCGACCCCCAAATTGAGGTCAAACAGAAAAGAGGCCCCATCTCCAATTTCAGGAAGCAACTGCAGATGTCATGTGTGCATGTTTTTTTTCTTTCTTTTATAAATATTAACTCACAACCAACGCACATGGATTTGTACCCAAATTGCTGCAACCTAGTTTGCCTCCAAGCGTCCTTCAACCCACTTTGTAAAGAGGAGGAGGTCACCAAAATCCCCCTGGCACCCTCTGCCCTTGCCCCCATTTTTTTTTACCAGTGATTTCCAGCAAGCTATTAACCTTTATGTAATTCCTGAAATTGTGAAAGTTGGTGCTGGTGCTAGAGCCCCATGTCACCTTTGCATTCGTTTCCCTGACACTTTCATTATCACAATAGGTATATGAAATAGACAGGTGCAAAATGCATGGCAGCCCTCTGTCCTTGCTCGACCGGTTGCCATAGAAACGGCTGATAGAGTAGGTTATCGATCGCTGTGTCCAGTCCCCCTCCATTCCCCAACCCCCTTGTACCGACTTTTTTTTTCTGCAGTGATGGGCGTGGATCAATAGCCTGTATATTGTATGCGTTTCTCGCCATTCGTCCTTCATAAAAGCAAGAAAGAGAGGGGGAATTGTAAAAATGTAAGTGATACGATTTAGCTGGGGAGACAAGGAGTTGGGAGAATGGATGATTATATCCAAGAGAAATGGAGCCTGATGACATGTAAATACAGTAACGATCCTTTGTTTTGTTTTGTTTTTAGGACTGTTTTTTAGCACTGAAAATCCTCTCTCTCTCTCTCTTTTGTGGAAAAAAAGGTAAAAGAAAGAAAGGCAAAAGAGGCTGCAGGGAGCCTGAGCATTTGTTCAGCCTTCCTGTCACTATCGCTTCAAAATCCTTCCATTTCCTCTCTCTGGCACATGTTTACACATACATGTCACGGCACATTTGCCCAAGTTTTTATTTCAATTTATCCAAATCTTTTCCTCTTTATTCAAATTCAACCATCAGAGAGGGTCAATTCATGCCTTTAAAACGTGACGATGAATAGAAAAGCCGCTGCGGACCTGGGGGAGCTCGTTTAAATCTCGCCTGAGGGATCCCTCAAGCGAGGGGTCATGGTTGAAGTCATGGAGCAGCAGATTTAAAGGTGGGCACTCCTCAAGGTGTCTCTGTCGCCCCGAGGCACGGTCATCACAATTTCAAGAGAGGTGGAAATAAAAGTGTGCTGTGAACACAAAGGTTTTTATACACTTCTGGAGAAATTAGACGGTCAGCTCACTGATGGTCAACAACCTTGGCTCAGCTACAAACACTCCCTCCCCTTGGTCTACCCCTTCTAAACGACTTGATCCCATACATCAACATTCATCCCACCATTTCTCTGAACAATATTGATATTACACTGACAAATGAATGTGAGACAGACAGTTAAGCTGGTATGGTTTCAGAGGAGCAACCCTGCCAAGTCCCTCATGCGTAGAGCAACTCTTCTCTCAAAGATTCTCAGTTCATATTTACAAAATATATACAGAGATTTAGACAGTCTATATAAAGTGCCGTATTGTCCAGTTTTTTCCTTTGGCACCCAACAGCTATTATATACAGTCTCTCCCCTTATACACATATGTCAATATGTTTGGTCTTCACTGGGAGGAATGTGCCCTGAGGCTCCCATATAAAATTAGTGGACCATTCCCATGTTGACTCCCTTTCATGCCCCCACTTGCAAAGCGGCCAACGCCACAATATCAATAATTCAGCCACAATTTAGTTGTAGTTGGGCCACATGTTTCGGGTCAGTTGTAACAAGGTCTGTTGCCGCTGGTTGCCTGATCGGTCAGATGGGCTTGTTTGAGGTTGGCCTGAATGATCGGCCACTGTAGTCTAGATCTGCATGTGAGCCTGTGGAGCTCTGCAAAGAGCTGTTGAGAATGATGTAGCTAATCGTGTATCTTATATAGCAGAAAGTTTGGTTAAAATGAAGTAGAACGTACAGTTAAATGCAACCATCAAGAAATTATTCATTACCTGTACTTACTTTTCTAATTACCTTGTATGAAAAGAAAACTGTTGACACAATTCTCTGTGGATTGTCCACACTATATAACCCTCTGCTTTTGTGACAATATGTTGCTAATGCATTTTTTAAAATGTAATTTTCCACTGCTTTGAGCACCACAAGTCAAATTGATTCGCTTGCACTGTATCCGAACGGAGGCAGAGATATCAAATAGGGATATGTTGAAGCGAGAGCTAAAACAAAAAATAGACAGCAGTAAATAAAATTCTTCACCATTAGTTTTATGCAGGTGTTGTTTCTGGATGCAGCTGCACTAATGCAAGCTCTGCTTCAGTTTTAATCCAATATTTAGCTCCACAAATCATAGATAGATGATTTCAGAAATGTAAACCATCAAAAACAAGAGAATTGTCTTATCTGATTAAATCTAAGCAAGCTGCTCATCATTAATCAATGTAATGAATTTATTCCTTTATTAGGATATCTATTTCTGATGAATGCACAGGGCTAACAATCTGTGAGGCCCTCCAGTTGATGACAAACTGACACCTCACATCCCCGCTCATCCTAAACAACCACATGTGTGTTTTGAGGATTCATCCGCGAAATCTGCAGCGGCCTCAGACAAGTCTTAGGGGATCTTCTCCCCCACATGCATCCCACCAACACTGCTAGTTGTCTGCCCTCCTGTCTTAAGCCAGCCTTGGGGTGGTGAAGCTGCTAATCTCACTCTATAGCCGAATTGGAAATCCACATGTGAGTGCTTGGATGGGAGGAAGGGGCTGGGAGAGGAGAGAAGTGGCTGCCCTTGCACCTTGGCTAGATGAAAAACCCTCAGCCTGGAGAGGAGGAAAGCACTGGAAGGGCAGAAGTCAAACTCCCAAGGCCTTAAGAGAAAGGGAGATAAACACAGAGAGGAAAAACTTGCAAACTTTTTATTCCTCCCTCTGGCAGATTGTGGTTTAACTGTGGACCCAGTGCAAAAACTCAGTTATTGTATAAAACATGTACATTCGGTCCGGTGGGAAACTTTTGAGAGGCTATGCTACAATGACCTAATATGACATACAGTAAACTACTATATGTCAAGTTCTACTTCTTTACCGTGAGATTTCCAGCAGTTCTACTTATTTGCCCACAGCACTGCATCATATTAAACTCTTTTATTTAAGATGTTTCCTGTATTCGTCATGAAAGTAACCTGATGTATTGCACTCAGTAACCGTACAGACCAACACAAATTTGCAGTAATTGAACTTGAAACTCTACAACAATGGCAGAAAAGATTTTTATCAGTGATTTTATCAGGCCTTCTGTACCCCGATGTTTACCGCTCATCTGTGGCGGCACTACAGAAAAAGCAGCATGCAGAAACATCAGGTGGCACATTGATGGGATGAGGATGCTGCTTAAGGTCCCACGCTGGTGCAGTGCCAGTGAGTTGTTTGTGGGAGCTGCTGTGCCCACCTGCGCTGCTGTACTGTGCAATCTTATGCACAGTTGCATGTGCAGGCTATTTACACAGCATCATTTACACCCTGATCAACCCCACACAAAGATCAGTAAGATTCTTCTCTGTGGAATCATTGGCGCAAAAGTCTTTATGTTAAGTGATACATGTTTTTTCTTTTTTTTATGCACTTGTCTGCTTGTATTATATTTTATCTTATTTTATTTGTATGCTATGGACCTGCATTGGGTCTGAAATAAAGATTGATTGATTTATTATCATTGAGATGATTATGTTGTGTTACATATAATATTGTAAAACTGCCATTTTTAACTCATACAAACTCAGGTGTGATGGAAAAGCAAGGTTTACCCTGGAAGAATCCACAATATATCATATCTGCTTATTGTCCCTGCAACAACACCTGAAGGGTTGCAACAGTACAACAGTTTATCACACAAGCTCCGGGCAGCAAGCAGACTTATCCAGATACCCGTTTCATCTTCATCTTGGTTATGTATGCAGAATGTGGTGTTGTATTGTCCTATTGAAAAGTTCATGGATACCCTTGGAGAGGGGGACATCTATAAGGCAGAAATCTTTCGTGCACATTTTGGCACATCACAGAAATCACAATTTCATTTGCTAAAAGCATTTATATAACTACATACTGTCATAGAGAGGGGCTTTAGGATTTGTTGAAAATCCATTTGGTTTTAGGTGCAGAGCATGTTGGATCTGTAAGAAAACAAAGACCTGGAACATGATTGATCTGACCACAATATGCGTTTATGACAGTCCATTGTTGCCACCTCTGGACAACGTTAGCATATAGCTTCCCATTTTCTGCTTTTCTCAGTAACATTTAAAGTGTTATCTGTGAAAAAGAACTGTGTTTTGTGCTTTATAAAGTTTTCCCACAGTAATCCCTGCCATGTGGTCCCACAAGCTACTGATGAATGACATTTCTTGATGCAGAGCTGTAAGGAGAGTTCACAGATACCAGGCTTAGGTTCGCACCACTGCTCTTTAAATTCTGAAATTCACCCGATTCTCTGAATCATTAAACTATTTCATTTATTGTGGAGGTTGAAATTATGCCAACCCCTTTTGATAAATCTTTCAGAACATCATTTAATATATAATCGAAGAATTTCTAATTTGTGACAAACAATAGATTCTTTGCTATTTAAAGACATAAGTGTTTGTGTTTGCAGCATCAAATAATGATTAAAATGAACTTCTCACCCTCCTCATTGAGTCATTTCTAGCCTTGAAGCAATCCATTCCAGCTTTTTAGGGAAAATGCTCAAGGCCTGAAATGCATGAATGGATCTACACTGACAAAATAAATTAAGCAAATGAGGATGAAATATCTTGGGTCCTTACTGTCTATAGTAACTGTAATGTAACATAGTTTGATTATCCATTAAGGGAGACAACATTTTTAGAGCACAAAAATGACTAAAAGAAAAGTACAAATGAGCAAATGTTTTGTTTTTCTTTAGATGTCAAACAATCCCTGCTTTTATCCCCACTTTCCATACCATTACATTGTTTTCATTCCATCTGTTGAAATACAAATTTGCAATGCAATCAAATTAGATTGCAGAGTATTTCCAGCATGATGAAATAATACCCATTTAAAAGTCAACACTCAAATGTCTTAGCCGTCTTTAACTTACAACCAACACAATTTACTTGCATTTTATTGTTTATTTAACCTGTTAAAACCTGAAGTGGTCCCCCTGAATCTGGGGGACTTTGAGAACAGATGGTGTGAAATACTAAATCCATTATTTGTGTTCTGTTTTACTTGTTCAGATTTAGCCTTTGCAGAAATAATGCTCTTATGATGATTTGATAGGTATTTAGAGCTACAGCTGCATTGTTCCAAAGGAATATGCTTATTAATCATGTGGGTGTTTTTCGATAAGATTAAACTTATTTAATTTGTTCTGTGTGCAGTTTCATTTATTTTGCACCATAACACAGAAACGTACACATCCTAATAAATCTTATATGTTCGCTTTACTCTTTAATTCAGTAGTAAATAAATAAAATAATAAAGAATTTCATTTCATTATGGGCAGCAGTCGTCCTAAGAGAGAGAGACACAGCTCAACAGGTCAATCACAGGTTCCAATTTCCAAACTACTTCTGTAAAGGTTTGCTAGTGTGACACACTCGGACCCTTGGAATCATCTTCTGTTGTAAATTAAATTATTAAGACATGTTTTTAAGCTTTAATTGTACATTTTAAGAACCTGAATCTTTAAAACATCTTCAAATACATCCAAATTACCTTCGCATTCTCATGTGAGATGATTATTTATGTTACTGCAGCTATATACCTCCAATTTTTGTTTGCAACACAAGAAATACTAAACCACTGGAATTTATTGGGGCAGTAATGAAGGGAGAAGGTTATTCGTGGGCGTCGATTGTGATGAATTTTGGTGGGGATTACATTTTCTGAGCACCTTTCTTTAAAATTTTTGATAAGGCCAAAGTCAAAATGTCAATGATGATGGAATCTTGATATCTTATTTTTACCTTTAGGACAAGGATAAGAAGACTTTTTGTGTTTTTAAATTCTTGTTTTTCATAACAGCTTGTTGACAGCTTCTCTGCTGACCTTGTGCTGGACATATAGCAGGATTCTGTGACACTATGAAAAGTACATCACTGTGGCACAAAAAGTTAAAGTGATCACTGCACATCTTTGTGTGTATATATATAT
>JBAMHV010000006.1:4723648-4747196 GCA_037177535.1 Pseudomugil gertrudae | reverse complement strand
TGGGGTGTGTGTGTGTGTGTGTGTGTGTGTGTGTGTGTGTGTGTGTGTGTGATTGTGTGTGAGAGAGAGCGAGAGAGAAAAATGAGCTTTGAAAAAAAGTCTACAGCATGTTTGGTGCAGATCCTTGGGAGATTTATAGGTTTTTGATGTGTTTTCATCTCTAGCAACCATTTCAGGGCCTCAAAAGGTTAAACGGCAAAAGTGTTTCAGATTAAACTATCTGGAAGAAAATGTTTAGATCAATGCCAAAGTGTCAATACCATGACCAAAAGTTTCACATTATCACAACCTGTACTTAGTTTTCTCATTTCCATTTGCCAAATTTGTGTAAAACAATTATGAAGAATGAAATAATTTGATATCTTTTGGAATTACAATTCCTGCAGTACTTCTTAAGGCTTAATAAATTGTATGGCTCTAGCACAAATGCTTATTTATTGATTAGTTCAAACCCCTTTCAAGAGCTGTGAGTCCATTTAGTGTCAAGCTAATTCACCTTACTTAGATACACAGAGTGACTTTAAGTTCCTGGTGTGGTGTTTGAGTTTAGCTTCCTCAAAAGGACACCATGCTATCCATGTTCTAACTCCCTCCTCCAAAGAAAGAAACTGATATGAGCCCCGGCTTTGACAAGGAAAATGTCTTTGCATTAGTGTCCACAGCCTGCTCTCAAAAATCACTTCGCTGGTTAAATGTTTGCCTTATAGCTCCTGAACATCTAAATTCATAACCACAAGTGATGCTGGTCTTTTTGGTCTATTTTCTGTGACTTTTTTTTCAGAAACTACAGTAAATCCACCCATTTAGAAAGATCAATACAGAAATGAAAAAATAAATCCATTGCAGATGCCTGAACAGCTGATGCTTGAGGTTAAGTGTTCCCGAGTACACATAGAGGTATATGTGCTGTGAAAAGCGTAAAGCACAGAAGTGATCTATGTCCTTAAGCACCTTTGTGTGCTTTGCTGGTGCTCTTGATGAGTTGTCGCTATAACTGGGTGGAAAAACAAGTCTAAGTGATGTGGCCCTCCAGTCACCTGACTGTCAGCACTGCCCATAGCTGGCCCAGAGTCTGCGTGGCACTGCGACGTATTGCGCAGGTATAAGGCAGTCAGTAGTTATTCATCATCCATAATGTTAACGATTACAGCATGTCGATAACAAACCCAGGAGTTAAATGAGTTTGTGCACTCAGCTACGCCTGCGCCACGGCAGTTCAAGGTCACTCCCTCCCGTCCCTGACAGGAGGGATGATTCCCGGGCCATACTGCGAGCACACACATCTTCCTTCAAGGTCAAGTGTACCACTATTTAGAACAAATAGATACATAAAACACTCAGTCTTGTAGGTGGGTATAGTACGAGGCAAGACCTTGGGCTGGGATAAAGTTGGCCAGCTGCTTGTAGGCTATATTTTGTTCTGTACTTGTATTTCAGCTTGACACTTTGTCAACCCCACCCCTCCACTTTAACGTTTTAAAGTCCCTTTTATGTGACTGAACGTGAAAAGTTAGCATTGATTTGGCTCGTGTAAGAGCTCACCGGAGTGCAATGTGGACGGATCCTCAGTGTCTCAGGATGACAAACTGTGTTTATCACTCAGCCTGGTGGCCAGTTGAATTTAGACTCCGCAGCCTCCTTTAAGCTGATCTGTCAAACATACCATGACCAAAGCTGCTATTCACCTATGGATAGTTGAAAAAATAAAAACACAGAGGGCCTTTGTGTTAGAGCAAGAGCAGGACAAGGCGAGGACGCGTGGTGAGAGGATACACTTGATTTGGAGTCAGTTAGCAGCTCATGCCTATCGTTACGGACAATGGGGCAAGGGCAAGTGTCTCCCTCCCCTTAGCTTTCCTCTCTCTCACCCTGTCTCTTGGCGTGCTTCCCCCATGAGACACGAGCCGGGGGCTGGGTGCTATGATGGCCAAGCGTGACATTTAAACTTCTGCCCTGCGGTAGTTTCTGGGGGGCTTTGTAGAGGAGATGGGGGTGCAGAAAGGTCCATCTGAGCACAGAAAAAGAAAAAAGGGGGTACGGTCAGAAGCTCACCCTACAAACTCCCTATTACAGGATGCACACAATCCACAGGCCCTCCTTACCCCCCCTGCAGATATCCTCAGTGTGTCACTGCGGTGAGGGCCCCATTGTGCTGCGCTGAAGAAAAGGGTCCTTTGGTGGTAAACAATTCAGCTGTCTACTCTGATCACAATGGGGGCACATCCCATTGCTTTGAGCATCTGTTTTGAGTAGGTGTCGGTCCCCTCTTTGCTCAACAGTGCTGTCCATACATACACGGTGTGCTGCTAAATCCCTGAATCTGCTGGCCCGCTACCACCTGCTCTCAGCCCCCCCTCATCATTCTGTATTCGGATCAATACTGTTGACTCCACTGCAGCATCTCTCAAAAGACAAGTTGAATAGCCTTGCGTTGGCTGTTCAGTGGGAATGCGATGCTTTTTAAAAGTGTGTACAGTGTGGAGGCCAACTGCATGAGCTGATTAGAGCACGCATAAGAAAGAAGATGTTTTTTGGAGCAAGGTACCAGGCGTGATCATGGCAACCTCAGTCTTGCAAGTCAGCCCACGGATACTTATCGCCCTCTTGTGGTTGTTCAGCATACTTCATTTCTGCTCATAAAGTTGACCATTCGTCTTATTATACTGGCCGTTTTTATCTTTGTGGCTTATTATTAATCTGGCATAATTATTTTAATATCAGGTCTTTCTTTTAGATGATGTTGAAGCTAGATGCAAAGCCATGTTTAGCCTTTGAGTAAATGTAATAGATAAAAACTCCAATATTCCTTGATGGAGTATTGCAGAAAAAAATGTTTTGTTTTTTTTTACATATATACAATTAAATATAAAGAATTTGTATGATTCAACTCATGCTTTATGATTGTCTTGACATGTTGTGCTCTGCTTCCTCAGAAATCATTTGAATGACACATCATGTGGATTTCCTCCAGTGTCTCTGCCCACTATCTGATTCCAAAGGGTTAACAACAAGCGGGGTACTCTGCTGGGGAAGCGCTAATCAGCTCGGAAACATTTGCTGCCCTTCTGGCAAGGTCAGAGGGGTCATGGTCTCTGGGCTGGATGTCCACTCTGTTCCTGGATCCTCCCCCAACTCCCTCCCCTTGGGGCCTATAGGCCCTGCAGGCACAATCACAGCACCACAACTATAGGCTGGCTTTAATCTATATGAAGCCCTGGGATGGGCTGTGGCTGTCTGTCCATCAGCCTGTCAGCGTGTCTTGCCTTGGACATACATAGGCGACCCTGAGTTGGAGTTATCGACTAAGATGCGCCGAACCTTGTTCTGCAATTGGTCTACAGTGGTGTTCAGCGGGCCCCCTCCTGTTGTTTGACCAGCTGATTGATCTGTTAACACTGGCTGCTGGACGTGTGTCCCTGAATTTAATTTTAGAATTCATTTCTGGGAGATGTGTGTGTACAGAAATGATGAAGAGCCCTTGGATATGAGTGAAGGATTGGAGGCCGAGGCAAACTAAAAATGCAATTTAGATTTCTTTTCTCTGAAACTCATTGGGCATTTGGAACGTGCTTGACAGGAACATGGTTTTATCCTCAGAACAGACTTCTATGTTGGTTTTCTCTGCTCAACTAAAATGTCATTAAAAGTTACCTATATCTGAGAATTTGAACCTTCGGGTGTTTTATCCAACTGCTTTCAGTGTCACAAAAGGATATTTATTAGGATGTAAATGTACAAATGCACATTTATTTTATCCTTCCAGGCCACTGGGCACATTTTGTCATTCAGGGATTTTTAAAAAAAACTCTGCAAAACAATGTTGTAACACCTATAACCGAGATATTAGTTATTTCCACCTGCGAGCGAGCCTCAGCCATCACTGCATTTCAGCATTTATCAATACTCTTGAGAATCATCAGCTGTTAAATTAATAGAAAGGGTTGAGAAATACCATCAGAGCCAGGCTGTGAAGTGAGGTAACCCTGACTCATTTCACAGCTCATAAAGAGCATCAATGCACCGGTGGGTGGGTATTGTCCACGGACTTCCCAGACCATTCTGCTTTATGTCTCTCTGTTATCAGAAATGGCCATAAAATACACAGACTATGAAATAAATGTGATGACCGACACAACCGCTGTTGGGAAGTGAGGACTGATTTGATGGAGTGTCTCTTCCTCTCCCCCTCCTGTGCAGACATGGGAAGGAAGGCTGCTTGGATATGCATCACAAAGGCTTCCTGCAGTATTGATCTGCAGTGGGTTAAGGCAGTCTATCAGCAAATGTCCCTCTCTCTGGGAAAAACAATAGGAGATTAAAAACACACAGCTTGCTGGGCGGGAGGCTGCTGATGGGCCCTTATCTGGGTCCAAAGGTCACTGTGTACAGATATAATCCACTTTCACTTAACAGCTTCATTTAAGGCACCTCACATGCAAATGGAGGCACTTTGGAGATAGAGGTTGTTTTTCAAAGTTTCCCTTTTTTTTCTTTAGACTAGTTATACAGGATCTGAAACTAGCTGATGTCTACAAGAAAAAAGAAGGCGTCTTAGAGATCTGTAGAGCAACATTTCCTCAAATCATTTAAATTTATTCCAGCCAACAGATTCTTATTAAACACTATTAAACATATTAAACCACATGCATGTACAAATAACATATTAAATAAAAACATTTAAACAAACTCATCCTGTAGTGAGATCATGGAGAATGTGAACAAGGCTTCAGTCCACCTTTGTTTTGTGGGAAAAAAAAGATCTTCATCATGTTCATTGACTGAAAACACAGATAGTTTGGTATTTTTGTATTTCTTTGAAATTTGTAACAAACAAGGAGCGTAAACCTGAAGCATAACAAAACAAGTAACTCTTTCATCGTTTAGATAATAAGAATTCCAGCAACAAAGATGACTTATATGAGGCTATTTCAACACACGCACACACACACACACATATATATATATATATATATATATATACTGTGTGTATGTGTGTGTGTGTTTCAAAACCAAACATAACTACTAAACGGGTGTTATAACCATATCTCAAAGTGTTTGTACAACATATTTAAACAGAGGGATTTTCCCTTTAAAAACTGAGTGCATAACATGTTGTTAAAAAGAGCATCGTTGACAGCGTGGCAGTGCTGGGTTCGGGGCGAGCTCAGTAGTGCTCTTTAGGCTCACTGAATTTGCGCTTCTTCTTAGCAGTGGGGGTAGCTGATGATTCCTGGCTGCTTTGAACATCATACTGAGAGACCTGCAAACAGCAGAGGAATCGTGCCGCTGACATTCAGTAAACCACAACATTTTTATGTGCATGCTTTATAGACACCATCCCACTCTAAAAATCATAGTGAGCAAAGCTGACTCATGAGCTGTGAAACAAACAAGGTTCCTACGTATTTTCCGCTTCAAATGCAGTTATAAATGTAAGTATGTAATATAGTTTATGTGTGAAAAACTTGTCCTTTAACAGCTCCAAAATTGTTTGAGCTTTTAATTAATCTGTACATGCTCTAGACTTGTGTATGTTAAATGGGTCACAACACAGCATAAAAAAAGTGTTGTAGTGTTAAAATACAGGATCAAACTATGTCTACATTAATGTGAAACAGCCCAGTAAAGGTTAAGGTGACCTTAAATACATGAACATCACTCAAACAGGCTTATATATGATGATTAAAACAGCAGTTAAAAACTATTAAGATAAAGAGAAAGGTATTTTTTAGACAAAAGTTATTTTAATTTGTGGAGTTTGTGGAGACAGTTGAGTACCAAGTGGCATACTCACCAGTGTGGATTTGATTATTCGTCCACTCCTGGTCCTTTTCGGGCCCACCTCAACGTCAGAGGTCTTCTTCACCCTAGTGTCCATCTGACCAGGGAGAGATGGTGCATAATGCAAGTGACCTTTAAGTGCACTCACAGTGGCCTTTTGCTTCCTGTTTGCACAGAGCTTAAAACCATTGCGCATATCTGACCTATTAAGAGGACCATCATTTCTTTGAATTCCTAATTACAGCCTGTCTCTAGAGTCTTGGATCGTGTCAAAAGCTGTTGACACAGATGATTAAACCAGCTATGAAAAGATTTTCTTCATGTTCTGAAGCATGGACAGCTTTTTCTTTATTATCCATGAAGTGAACATATAAGTCACTGTTAATTAAGCACACGTATGCCTTGTCTATTGCATTTTTTAGCTGATGTGACAAGCTAACCTTATGTTCAAGTATGTTTGCTTACTTCTTTTAAAGCCTCAGTCATCTCCTCGCAGTCCTTCTGGATCTCTTGAACCATGAAAAAGTGAAAAAAAATCTTTTGAAATCACAAATTCTCTCATACTCCCAAACATGTTGTTTTTCTAAACAAAATGAGGTGTTTTCTAAGACTTTTTTTTCTTTATAATACAACATATCTAAGAGTGAACCCTGAAGACTTTATTAGGTATTAATTACCAGTTTCATCCGGGTCTGTGGTCTCCTTATGACGCTCCTCTACCCCTTTGCAGTCAGTGCTCTAAAGGTTAAAACATGTTATCCGAACCACCACATCAGAAAATGTAAACACACTGACCACAAGAACAAGAGCCTGTTAGCATCCTCTGACTCATCAGGCTCACTATTAGCCTTCCTTTATAGCTATTTCTTGTTAATGTTAGTCTTGAGTCTGCTTCATGCTCTGTCCACTAATCTGCATCAAACATTTGATTCAAGAACCCTGATAAAACCTACCAACACAGCAGATTTAAAAAAAAGCCTCGCATCACAACATTTTCTTCCACAGATCCATGATTAGCTCATTCAGTGCAATAGCCAGCCTATAATTTAGATTAAATTCTGCTAAATCAATGAAACATCATAAACACATATGTAAAAGGCTTAGTAAAAGAGTCTGTAAGCATCAAGTGAATGAGGCAGAGTAACAGTGATGGCTCGTCTTACAAGACTGACAACTTTAATGCAATTAACATTGTTTACATGCTTTCACGTAACATGTCTGTGGTCTCAAGCAGTAAACAAATTCCTGAGAGCATTACTGCAGGGAAAACTGAATGAATGCACAGAAGCAGCTTATTCTGCTTTTGTTAAAAAAGTTTTTTAAAAAGCTTAAATTGTGCCTCCTAATAAAATATTTATCATCACAACATCATGCTAAACATCGTAACATCTGGCTTGGATTAGCTGTGAGGAAGCAATCTCTCGGTTATAATTACCTAAAACTCTGACATATTGAAAACTTTGGCCTGCAGATTAAAAAATGGGCCAAATATCTGAGTGGCACACTAACCTGAGTTATGATGTGGTCTTCCTCTATCTTTATAACCCACTTTTCCTTTGCTTGGACACTCTCCTCTACCTGCACACATTAAATATGGTGCACAGCTCTAAATGAGCTCTTAAGAGCCATGACTCCAGGAAACCTTCATTATGAGACCATGATTTTTTGATATGGACACGTAACATATCAAAAGCATATAACCCACATAAAAAGTCTTTACAGGGATTCTGGCATTTTCTGTCTTGCTGTTTTGCTCCTCTGTTAATGTACCTGCTCTATTCTGTGCTTCTCTGTGGCCATGTCAAACTTCACACAGTGAAATGGAGTGGCCACCTCGCCCATGCTCAGTTTGATCGGATCCTTTTCAAACTCAAGGAAGTCCCCATCTGCCTCCTTGAAGCCTGGGGGCTGGTAGTCCACAGGCGTGACTAGAGCGATACAAACACATATACAAAGACAGTGAAACATAATGGACACCGTGTCTGATAATGCTTCGATTAAAGGGAAGAAGTCTTAATCCTACATAAGAATATATTAGCTGATAACTTTAGTGTCTTGTCTTACAAAAAAGTTTTTTCTTATAGCTTAATTAGTAAATTTTACAGCCCTTTTCCACTAGCACCTACTAAGCTCAGTCTCAGTTTGAAAGCCACCACTGGCCAGAATTTGACATTGCAGGAAGAGTCATGAGAGAAACTCTTGAAAGCAACGTTTGTAATATCAGAAGCCAGCAGCTTTTCTAGCAACAACCTTGTACGGCTCTGTTCATGGAATCTTTTCCTCATTACAGACCACAGAACGAGCCTCAAGTGAAACATCACCTCTACGTCCTCCATTGTTGTGCAGTGTGTGTCATAAATAAATGCTTATGAGCTGCCTTGCTATGGCAACTCCAGCAAGACTGAGGTTTCCTTTCTGCCGACACCAGGGCTTAGGAGGTGCTAGTGGAAAAGAGCCATTAGATCAGGGCAGACCACCAGTCGCTGTTGTAATAAAGGTCCAATAACTATGACATAGTGACAACTCAAGGTGAAGATGTCAATTAAAACCACCTGAACCGTTTGTGCTCCACTCTCCTCCTCCAAGCTGACAAGCTGGAACAAAATCCCAGCTGACATCGGGCGAGAACAGCATAACCAAACCATGTTAATTCATTTTTGTGTGGAGGTCTTACCATCGTCATAATAAGCCAGCTTCATGTTGAGGCAAACGTTTTCTGGCAGAGGACCCAGGTTCTGCATCAGTATGAACAGCTTCCTCACCAGCAGGATGACGGCTTTCTTGGTGTTTCCGCATGACATTGTAGATACTTTTTCGTTGTTGTTACTGAAGACGAAGATGAGCAAAGTGAGAACACAAGCCATGAAGCTAGTGCTGCTTAAATGAAGCTGCCATTTTAATTACGTTCCCCAGCTTCCCTGACAAGTAAAACATAATACGTTAGGTCTGAAAGTGAAAATCTGACAGGTGTTCATGTAGAACTGTTAATAACATTTAGCACACCACCTGTTCATTGCACAGTAGTGCTGTGAAAAAAAGTGTCATGGCAAACAATATGGAATTCCAGATGGTGTCGTTTCACACCATTCATGCAATCTTAACAGCTGTACAGCTTTTAACTACATGATGATTTTTGCTTGGGTTTGATGCACTGAAGTCATATCTAAATTAGTTTTAAATTTCAGTAGCAGTCCTTATTGTGGCTGTCAATCAATAAATGCACCTTTCAAAGTCCACGTGTGCCCCTCCTGCAGTGTACTGGATCTTAAACTGGTAATACTCAGTCACTGTCTGAAACAGAACAAAAGACAAAAGATGTATAAGCATGTAAAATTCTCCTGTAGATGGTTTAAAGTATGTTTAAAGTATGAAAAACATTACCTGGGGGTTCTTTGGATCAGTAAAAATCTAAAAAGAAAAAGGAAAAACGTAAACACAAATATTCTTGGATTTTTTTTAAAGGTTACATAATGAATATTGTTTAGTAAAAAGACACATCTTGAAACAAAAACAAACAGAAAAAAACGTTGCCGTAACGTGTGTATCTTAATTCATACATTCAGTGTGTAAGTCCACATAGAAAAGATAGTTAAAGATAGTTTATTACTCACAGATATTATAACTGTCCGCAGCTGGTGGGGGACAAAAACAGCCAAAAAATAAATAAACAGACTATATTAACAGCTAGAAGACAAAGTTTGATGTCATTAAGACTTAAGTCTGATGCACATTACAAATCTTATGGTTCACTCACATATTTCTTCTCTATGGCATCAAAGCACCCATTCATCCTAGAAACATATATGAAAACAAATGCATTAACCTATTTTCAATACGTTATCATTCCTAAAGATGTTACTCAAGCTTTAAATCATCAGAACACACACCATTGCTCCATGTGATACAGTTGAGCAGTGTTTCCCAACCCTGATCCTCAAGTATGGTACCCCTGCCATGCATGTTTTAAGCCGCTTTTCCATTAGTACCTACTCGACTCTACTCTAGTCGACTGCTTTTCTATTACAAGTCGCGATCCTCTAATGTGAGAGGGGTCCCCCAGTGTAATGCAACTTTCTAGACGCTTTGCGCGGGGTCTGCAGAACACCACAGAAGACGGACACGAAGGTAACTTTTTACCCAGCTCGGATTATGGCTTTTCATGGGAAATAGCCTAACAAATAAAGAGACGTCATTGGAGGGCAAGACAAAACACCCTGGATCACATCAGGCCAATCAATGGAAGCCAGCCTGTGTACGTCACGCTACCCGCATGACTTGACTCACTTGGAACAACAACAAAGTAAGTACGGGAAAAGTAACTGCACGGTTTGAGAAATCCTAATGGAAATGCTGTTTCCGGGTGGAGTCGTGTAAGGTCGGGTAGAGTAGGTACTAGTGGAAAAGCGCCATTAGAGCCAATCCATCACCCGACTTTAACACACCTGATTTAAATTAATTAACTTTCTCGAGTTTCTTTCTTAAGTTCTTTGTAGCCTGATAATAACTATTTATTTCATTCAGGTGTATTAAAGCAGGGTTACCTCTTTTTATTTTGTGCTCTAGATTTAGTGTAATCAATAACAACAACAGAGTAAGATCGGTTTGCCTCCTAAACCCAAAGATGAGAGTTTCATTTGATTACTTTAGTTTATTAAGTTCACTCCTAATTTCTCTTTTGTGATAAGGGGTTCAGCTCTGGTAAGTGTAATTTACCATTCAAGTATCTGAGAAGCACCAGGACAGTCATGCACCCATTTAAGGATCATCACTTGCTGATCTGTAAAGGAAAAAGTAGGTAAGAATATTGTAACTATACAAAAATGGTGAGCAGATGCAATTAAAACAAAACAAGTCCTAATGAACACATAAAAAAATTGGATTATAAATCTAACCTTCTACATATTTACTCCCGTACGCTTTATCTGGAAAAATCCCCCTTAGATATGTGATGCCAGATACAGCGATGGCCAGCAGCTTCTTTACAACAAGGAGGGACTGCTGCTCCGTGGCAATCTCAGCAGGCAACAGCTGGGCCTGTATGGGAGCCACAAAGAAGCAGATGCAGTGTTGCTTAGTTGTCTTAATTGAAGAAACTATATTTTTTAATATTTACAAGTTCAAAATGACATTTTATTTCTAAAACTATGTATTATTTTTGTTCGCATTCACAAGCTCTACTCTAAATCTTTTTTTCAGTTCTTTCCAAAAGAAAGCATGAATCAAATTCCTGATGGTGCTCCTTCATTTTGAAGACACCTCTAAGAAGAAATAAAATTAATAAAACAAAAAACATGTTACCTTGTTTGCACTGCCTTTACAATAATGTAATAAGTTGCCATATTCTATCAATGCAATCTTCACTTTACCATTTCTCTGCTACTCAGATGAGAGTAAATAAACTGAAGGTAAACAGACAATGTGACTGGGTCTTTAGCTATTGACTACTGAAAAATGTGTACAAAACTTAGCTACAAAATAGTACTCTGGAAAATGCAATGTATGAGTTCAAAACAGTGCAGATTGCACTAGGTCTTCAAAATGCAAATGATAGCTTTGTGCTTTTTAAATAAATAGATATTAAACATTTATAAGAAAGTAAAGAATGCTTTATCTGGGAAGAGTTTCATTGCTAGTTAACATGTGATTAACATGCAATTTCATGCGATTAAACTATAGAAAAATGCCTTAAAATCCAAACTACATTAACAGAGGAAAACTAAAGTCATGCAGATTTAAAAAAATATTTTTAAATCCAATAAAAAACATACTTTATATGAATCTATAACGTAAAACTGTAATCTACCGTAAAAATTTTTACCCTGTACTTTTCTTATGCTGTTAAACGATAATTTGTGTTATGAACTCATTAAATAAGCTTTGTCAGGTTATATTAATTATTACCTGTGAAGACCTCACGTGTTGTGAACATGCCATTACTGGCACAAATCAACACAAAATCAAGATCTGAAAAAAATGAGAAAAGGTTGGGAAAGGATGGACAGGTTAGTGATAAAAAATAGAGCAAACGCGCTATATTTAAGCCACCTTGCTAGATGACATTTTAGCTAGCTAATTAGTTAAATTAGCTAAAATACTTTCCAACATTCTAAAATAAACCTAACTCCAACTTTAATCTAATAGAAACGAAACTGTATCAACAAAATTGGAAAAATAACAGTATCATATGATCACTTTAAAATAATTATCTTAACTTTGACCCTTCGGTGTTAGCTAAAACGTTTCCACCGGACTTACTGAGAAAACTTAGCAGTTGTGACTCGCGCCAAAGCAGTTATCCTAGCACGACATAGTCAATTGTTTGATTGACAGGTAGCCACAAGGTGCCCCCCCCCCCCAAAAAAAAAAAAGGAAATAAAAGTATAGTGGGTGCGAGTTGGGAGTACAGACAAAGGGGGGAACAACAATAGCTCAGTAACAACATAGTAAACACCAATCTTCTCTATAAAAGAGGTGTTATCTATCTATATGATATGATACAACGTGTTCAATTTAATTCGTTTGCCTTGTGTATTGCTTAGCTAATTTGTGTTGATGCAGTGCAGTGCGGCCCCCGCATCGCTCACAGTAAGCAGTGTCTAACTCTATTGGCCATTAAGGTGTCAATCATATAGCATTACTTAAGTATCTGTATTCGATTGGATCATTTTGATGCTGTATTACTTTTCTATTGGCTACTGTATATGTCACTTACAACGAGAACCTCCCCCTCTTATGATGATGTCACATCTCGTTACGCCATTTTTGTTGGGGAGCAGTCGTGTTCAGAAAAGCAGGATTAGGTTCAGTGCAGGTACATCTCACGGTACCTCAGTTACCAGCCCTTTGAGTTGTCTGGCATACAGGACACACAGTTGTCCGCCGTACTCAGACAATGTCGTCAGAAAACCTCGACTCAGACACACAAGTGGACAATGAGGTCGAAAAACAGGTGGGTTTGCTGATTGTTAACCTCCGAGCATGCTAGCTAGCGGTGGCTAATAAGAGCTAACACAGGTGAAGTGTTTGCATTACGCTTAGTGCAGTACCGAAGAAAGGGGCAACTATTTGATTTACACGTACAGCTGTGATATGCTGTTAGATGTATACGAAAATACTGTATTAGCTTCAGCTGTCATTTGATTCATTGGGTCAAGCCTATGTGCCACTTTGTTTTGTCCCTTGCCTTGTGTCATTGGCTAGTGAGCCCACAGCAGCTCGGGCCTCATAGGTGTATACAGGGGTTCTGGTAACGTGCCCCTGCAGTCTTTAAAGACTTAACTTGTGAAATGTAAAGTTATTGTTATCTAAAAAGCGCTGCTTTTGCCTTATGAGGTTTGTCCTGACTGTTGCAGTACTGTTTTGCACCTGCATGCAATGCCAATATTTTCGTACAGGACATCATCATCATTGGTATAAATATTGGCATAAACTTTGTCTGTTTGTTTGTTTTTCCCAACTTCTTTTGTACTGAATGCCTTACAAACAGTAAAATAAACAAAATAATGATTATCTAAACATGAGCTTTCATAGGACTTAAATAATGACCTAGTGCAATGTTTTTAATGAACTGTCAGACAGAATAGCTTAAAGTATAGTAATTGAAAATGCATTTGTTTAATTATTTTAGCCACCTTTAGTCTGGATAAACCACACATTAAAATGGCTTTGTTAAAAGAAACTAAATGGCATTTGGCATGTACCCAGCCCCTACAAAACCAGAGTAGTTCATATAATTATGTTTGAAAGTCAGACATCTGTTGTCACATTTTTGGTTTCAATACAAAATGTTGATATAGAGAAAGCATGCATTTTATCTGACTGGTCAAGTGAAATGCACATCTTTGACCCAATCATCTATTAAAATTGTGTCCATTTCTCTTTCTTTTACAATTCCTATCATTAGATCCAAATTTCTTTCAAGAAACATTTTATTTTGATTGTCACATTAATCAAATATTTAACATGTGTCGTGGAAATGTATCAAAACAATGTTGCATCTAAACTTATTTCAACCTGAAAGTGTGCATGCAGGTGTAGATTGTGTGATATACAACGTAGATAAGGTGCTGGAACAAGTAGATACTGTATCAGTTTGTAATCAGAAAGTGTTAAGCAATCAAATGTAACTTGGCTCTCTACCTGAGGAAAACTTAATTGAGGCTCTAACAAGGATCCAACAAAGAATATATTGTTGGGTATTGCAGTTTCCCTGCATTGGGACTGAGTATAGTAACTCATAAATTTCTTGCCATGAACTAAAGTGAGTCAGCACACTGTGTGCCACACGTTACCCCTCCTCCTTAGGGAAGCTCTTCATCGGCTTCTGTGTCCTGAGTCACATTTTTATCCGTGCCCCAGCAAGCTTTACAGAATGAGTACCTTATCTTGTCTCCATAGTGGAAGAAGGCTTATGCCATGCACCGTTTACTTCTAAACTACATGCAAGGTGTGCATAAATGGCTTTTAGAGTTGGTCCCACACAGACCTGTATAGATTTTCCAGTTTTATTTTTGTATGTTAGCTCTAAAAACCTTTGACACTAAGGTGTGGCCCAATTTTTATGAGCGCGGTACTTACCTGTCAGGGACTTTGATGACATGCTTCTTACCAGTCTGGCTGGAATTACTGACTAGAAGCAACACCTGGATTGTATAAGTAAATGACCCTTTCATGCTTAGGCAGCTTTTATCAAGTGTTGCAACTGCTAAGCCACACCTGTAAGTTAGTTTGTTAACTTCAAATCCAGGTTAGGGTTTGTTTGAGTTAAAAACAAAACAATGTGCAGCACACACAGTGAATTCATTCATACTACCATAAAATAATTGAGTTAATATATATGTTGCTTGTAGCAGTGAAACCATAACCCTGAAAGAAAAAAAATGTTTACAATAATTCAGTATATCTGCTAAATCATTAAACGTTACAAACTCATTACTAGTTATGAGTTTATAACTTTTAATGATTTGGCAGTAGGGGGCATTGATTATGTGTATCAAATTTAATTAGGAGCACTGTGTACTTACACACTTACACAGTGTTTATTTGTTTTGTTTTACAGTAGTGGTTTAACATAAGCAGATTAACTAAATAACCTGTGAGGGTCATTCTTTAGCAAGAATTTTAATCTTTTTAATTGAAGCAGGCAGATGTGTTTTATGTACAAACAAGGAATTGTCATCTACAGGTCTTTATGATTGTATTTATTGTTTCTGGATTTGTCTTTTTCAGCTGTTTTCTGTAAAGTGTAGTGATATGAGACTGCAACAGTCATGCTGTGACTCACGCTATCATGAAGCTACTGCTCCCACAAGTTGTTGTCATACATTTTAGCCCACTTCACACAAGTTTAAAAGCGATATTTTTGTTAAGTGGTCCTCTACTTCGCAGTGGATCCCAACACATAAATTATGTTGTTTTTGTAAAAGTGCCAACATTTTTAGAATTGTTGGATGATCTTTAATAAGTGCCTGCCACATTACCAGCTGTTCCAGTGACGCTTAAGTTTCCTGTATCATATCAGCTGATGCTAAAGGCTCCCTGTTTCCTGCTAAATAATTTTGTTGACATCAGTTTTTCTCTTCTCGTGTCCACAGGACTCTCAGGAGAAGAATGCAAACCCGGTGAAAGCAGAGGAGGCCAAGCTGAAGGCCAAGTATCCTGGCTTGGGCCAGAAACCTGGTGGCTCAGACTTCCTGATGAAGAGACTACAGAAGGGGGTAGGTTGCCGTGGTTGGACCACAATGTATTCAGAAACTATATTGTGTTGAAAACTGGTCACAGAAATTGTGGAAAAACAACACAGACTTTAAAAAACATTCAAAATGATTGCTGCCGAATTTAGCACTTGAATTTTTAACTTTAAAACTTAAAACAGATGTTGTATCTTGTCTAATTTTCTTTTAAATGAAGCATGAATTAAATGGTTGCATGTTTCTTACAACTAAAAAGCAAGTCTGTGTATCAAGGCCAAGTCCATCAAAGCACAGAGAAATGTTTAGACACGACCGAACTTCAGTAGACTGCTGTGCAGGAGAATGTGAAATACATCCTGAGTGATGGGGTACTTTTCATTTGTATTTTCAACAGCAGAACAATTCTTTGTCTTCTTTCTCACGCTTCCGTGACTGGGAAAGCTATTGCTCTCTCCACCTCCACATACAGTATGCTACAGATAACTTGCACCTCTGGAGGCTGTTGAAAGTCATTCTGGGAGACATGGGAAATCATTGGCTGGGAGTGGGAGTAGCCAAGGCAGGATGAGGGAAAAGGGCAGTATTTCATCATGAGCTCATCAACACTATTAGAGAATGATTGATGGTTATGTAACACAATCCTAAAATAAATTCAACTCAACATAATAATAATGATGGTTCTTTAGGCACCCCATATACAATCCAGTCTATTACATGTGTGTGTGTCCACCTGCACACACATATCTGCTTAGCCAAAGCTTAAAGCGCTCCTTGTCTTTCTGCTTGAACAGCAAAAGTACTTTGATTCGGGTGACTACAACATGGCCAAGGCCAAGGTGAAGAACAAGCAGCTTCCTGTGGCGGGACCCGACAAGAACCTGGTGACCGGCGATCACATCCCCACGCCGCAGGATCTACCACAGAGGAAGTCGTCCTTGGTGACCAGCAAGCTAGCTGGCTAGCCTTCATCATCCCAGAGGCACCCTCGGCTCCACTGGGACTCCAGGGAATTGTCTGTTCTCCACCTCACCTGTGTCCCAAATATGTCCACCTCCCCTTCCTCTCTCTTCCCTTTTCATCCCCAGGCACCACTGGCTTTAACATATCGGGCAGAGTTGTATAAGTTAAAACTCCATTTGCTTGTATGTGGGCGGGGTGGGGCAGGAAGGATGGAGGTTTCGGTGACCACGAGGCCGTGGCCCTCTGCCTTTCCACCACGCACAGCTCCGCCCCCTCTGCACACTCTGCTCTACCGCCTCCCTTATATCTTGGTTTTCACTGTTCCAAGATGCATTTGCAGTAGGTGTGTGTCATCAGGCAGGGTTGGATGGGGTGAGTTAATGCACTTTGTATTCTGTATAGTGTGTATTCTTTTTTTGCATCCTGAATGACACCAAAATAATGCAAGTAAGGGAGCTAGGAACCATGGTCGCAACCTTTTTTTTTTTTTTATCTTCGTGCTCACTTTCTTTGTTGGTGGCTGGCGTCCGCAGGAATGATTCAAAGGTGAATGTCAATAATTGCTTGTATACCAAATCTATGAGAAATAGCTGTTTAAGGGATATTTAGCATTTGCCGATTCCCGATTGGGAAAAGAATGGTGCGTTCTTTGCATCTCACACTTCTGCCACTTTTTTTTTTAGTCAAATATGACCTGGAGTCGACTGCTGCAGCTCAGCCAAATGTGGATTTAAAAACACTTTTATAGTCTCTCCCTGCTGATGTTGTCTGACTCCCTTCACTCCTGTTCTCTAAATATGCTGCATGATTGTAACATGTAACAAACAAAAGATGTTTAACAGCAGAGGAGCATCTGTTTTATGATTAAAAATGATCAAAGCAAACACACAAATCCCTTAAATGCCCACAGTCACACACATCCTTCACAATTTGCTGTCCTGACAATCCATCTGCACACACTTGTGTTCGCATGCAAGGGAAGAGCCAGCTGAGTGTATCTTTGTTTTATTTTTAAAGGCAAGGAGCCCTACCAGTCTTTAAACAGCCTTCGTTCACTTGCATCAAGGTGTGTGTTTACCACGAATCTAAAAGATTTTGGAGGGATAGAATAACCCTTCATTTAGTACATGCTTCTGTAAATGATACCCACACAAGCACGTAATTGGCTTGGCGCTTTAACTAGTCCAGCTAGCATGCCTTGGTGAACTGGTTGTGCTTAGTCAACTCACTTGGAATTTCAGGCTTGGAAGTTTGTTTCTATAACAACCGAGCTAAAATCACCCACTGTAACTATTGGGCCAATAGACATTGACTAAACTTGTTTTTCAATGTACTGGTAATGGTTGCTATGCAGTCATTTGGCTGACGTTGGATGGTGACGAGGCAGACTACAGTCTAACATGTTATAGAGGAGATGGCGTGATACAACCATCCAGGTCATTTACCTTTCCACAACCTTTGAAACTGGGATTCAAAACTAGTGCCGTTGGCATGACAGCAGTAACTACTCATTGCCTTGGTGGTTTATTGTAGTTTTGTGGGTGTGACCCAAATTATGCTGAAGGTGGTTTCATCTTTAAACACTTCTAGAATATTTATATATCATCTTCAGACGCAGTGGCTTCTTTGCCCTCTTTCACAGCAGTTGCTACATAAAAGAAAAACAACCCCTTTCACGATTGCTGGCGAATAGATGTACTTTTACTGCCAGCTTCTTGTACATTTTTTTTTCACTGACACTACACAGACTGATCTTTGATCTCATGGGTGTCGGAGAGTAAACACCAGGCAACTCGATAAGCGTCGCTTAGAAGAGCGTCATAGACTTTAAGTGGGACACTGCATGTTGGTTGGAGTGCATTTAGAAAAGCAATGAGAGCTTTTATAATACGGTGAGAGGGCAAAGTGTGAGTATGTACAGTGTGGTAAAGGCCCACCATCTGAACAGGTCAGAGGAGAGATCACCACATCTCTAGGCTGTGAATGTGCACACGTTCAAGAATCTAAACTGGATGTCGGCACTCTGTGAGAATCGGTGTATATTACTGCTTCAGGGAACCTTCATAAACTCACACTCCATCATATAGGCTAGGTGAAAGGCTTTGTGCAACACTACATTTACAGCTTCACTTTGAAATGTGTCAAATTTGCGGTGGGTGAAGAAGAGCTGATCTCTACGTATGTGCTCGTTATGGTGCTGTATGAATGCAAAGCTTTTCTCTGTTCCAACATTTGTAAATAGACGTAAATAATTTTTGTTTCTCCCCTGCTTTTTAGTCTTTTGTAGCCCAAGCCTTTTCTGATTCAGTGGTTCCTCTCTCCTTTCAGTTTAACACTACTTCTGCTGTATCTTGATGTATTGCAGAGGCTATGTGAATCTGTATCATAAGAAAATATTTGTAAATGCTGCTGATTTAATGACAAATCTGAGATGATGCCCTGTAAAGAACACCGGTCCTCCTGATTCCAACAGTCTGACTTCTTCTTGAGTATCTGTTACTGTATCTCTTGTGTAAAATGTTTAAATGAAAAAGGATCAAATTACATTTTAAAAATGCATTGTTCAGTTTGATTCAATTTATGTGGTTTGGCCTGCACTGGAAGTTTTTAAATGTCAGGAATGTGCTATCTAGTATCATTTGGTTTAAAAGTCTATCATTTCTTGCTTCCATAAGGAAAGTTTGCAAAAGAAAATGGATAAAGATTAGAAAAACAGGGGACTGGGGTTCTTCAGTGCTACTTTATATTTGGGTTTGCACAGATTTAATGAGAGGAACTAGCAGGGTATGCATCAAACCCAACACAGGGTGTTTCTCCTTCATGATCGATATGTGCCAGAATGTATAAAGAAATGACAGGCTGTTTGCTCTGAAGTACTTTTTGTGCTGCTTTTACATAATATGTTTTCTTATTTTGCTTTTTTTTCCCCCCTTGTGTTCTCTTGTTGCATAGTAGGTATATTTCACCCTGGCCCAAGATAACTGCAGGGAAATCAGAAACACCCTTCCTACTAAGAAAAAAAGGTTTACATGATAACGAGGGTGACTGGAGAACACAGGAATGATTTTAAGACTTCAGAAAGTACAGGGGTACTTGGAATGTTTCAGTTGTGTGGGAGATGGTGAAAAGATTTTTGTCAGTATTTGAAATAAACTTTTACATTAATATTATGCTATTTTGATTCTTTTAACTTCCTGTTATTTTGAACAACACATGCATTTCGATGATTACATGTCAAAACTTTTAATATACCCTCACTCTTATAAATTAAGATGTGTTGCTAAACTGTTAAACTAGGTATCTCCAGCTTGTTCTACATTGTTCTACAGGTTTCAGCTTCAACACATCTGACTCAATGGATCATTATGTAGAACTTGATGAACGAGGTCTTGAATTCATCTCATGTGAAACAGATAAGCATTTAAAACCTGTTGGACATTGACCTTTTAAGGAGCAGAGTTTGACATCTATAAATCCAGAACATTGTGAGTGAGACTGTTTCTAGTTTCGAGAAGTTGCTAGAAAACGTCTTACCACAAGGGGGCGATGTAACCATTTCTTTGCGATGTCGGTACTTAGAAATTTCTAGTGAGGAAATTTCTAGTGTTTTCAATAATGTTCTTTGTACATTGTCACATTTATATTTGTTTAAATCAGGCAGGACGGAATAGGAGCAAGTCTTTTTTAGCAACAGAGGCATAGAGGTATGTAAAGTAAAGCCACAAATTGTTCCACTCAGAGATTATTCTGCCCATAACATGAAGAAAAGATTTTTAATACACATTCAATTATTTGTCAAATAATTTAAGGGAAATAGAAAAGGGTGCTATATCACTACCCACTATCACATACAATTAAATACTGTTAGTTATTTAGCATTTACAGTCTGGGTAATACCCATTTCCTCTGTGCTTTGTTTCGTTTGATGTCATGGAAAAAACCAGAACCCACAGTGGCTGGCAATGAGTAACGAAAATCGCAATATTTATTTATTTATTAGATCACAACATTTAGTTTTTTAGTTATTTTATTAACTTATTAAACAATTTTCTAAATAATATGTATTTTTTTCCCTCGTAGTTTTCTTTAGCTTTATTTCGATCTCAGGAGGAAAGGCGGTGCTAGAGGGGCGTTGTTGTGACGTAAATGGGGTTGAGCTTAATGCCTATATAAACGAACATCCCTAACAACTTCCCTCTTGCTGCATTAAAACCATGTCATCCAAATAGTCGTTATTTGCAATTTTAAACGAAATTTTTGATTAACCAATTGAGCGTAATTTTCCAGCCATTTTTCAAAATGTATCCCATGTCAAGTCGTACTTTTTGTCCCTTAATTGTCCCTCAAAATGGATTCGCGGAGGGACACGTATTCGGACCGAGACACCTCACCACGCAAATGGGCTCCACGACGAGCTCTCTCAACGGAAATGCGTCTTGCAGCGATGGCCAGAAACGTCCCAAGATGCTGGAAGTGTCTAACCTGAATGGATACTCACCTAAGCGTTTTCTGGAAGACAGCGAAGAGGTCGAGGACGGCTCCCTGCCGTGCACTCCGGAGTCGCATTTGGACAGTGAAACAGACGTTCCCGGTGGCCATGGTGGGGACGAAGCCGTCGAGAATGACACGAGGGAACTTCTTAGCAGTTTCCTTAGAATATATGTAGGACTTTCAAAACCTCGCTGGAATGAAAGCAAAGCACTATCAACAATGAAAAGAGTGGTGGACGACCTTTTGGGAAAACACAGATACGGATACAATGGTAAGTAGCCACCTTGATGATAGCCTACAGCCTTTGCCCTCGTGCACGTTGTTTGTATTCGACACATTGGCTCCGTGTTTTCTGGAACTAATAACCAACAGAAGCCATTGTATCCTCTGTAAACATACAAAGAAGAGATCTATTTCAACGCTATTAAAGTGTAGCTCATTCCGCAACGCTTTTTGGCGGAATTATAGTGCGAGTTGAGCAGTTAGCCGCTCACAAATACTAGCTTTCATACACAAAGATGCAGTCCTGACGTGGCTTTTTTTTTTATTTCCCAGGTATGATCAAGAAACTGTCACTGAACGAAAAAGGAGATGATATGACGTTTGTTGGTGTAGTAGCAAAGAACATGTTCTCTGACGGGATCACTAACTGGGGTCGTATCGCCAGTTTTGTGGCTTTTGGAGCTGTGGTGTGTCAATACCTGAAAGAAAATGGCAGAGAGCACTGCGTAGAGGCGGTGAGCAGCGAGATTTCCTCATACCTGCTGACGCACCAGCGGAACTGGCTGCTCAAAAACAACTCATGGGTAAGTTATTATCATTTAATGACTGGATGGCTTTTTTTTAAGGCTGCATCTATCCAACAACCCATATCTATCTAATGTGGTGTTTTTGTTTGTGTTTACAGGATGGATTTACAGAGTTCTTTCGAGTTGCAGACCCAGAAGCAACAGTGAGGAACACACTCATGGCTGTTGCTAGTGTTGCTGGTATTGGGGCAACGATAGCCATGCTGATCAGGTGAATTTGTTGGACTATTGGTGACATTATGGACACTTGATTTTTTTTTTTTTTTTTTTACCAGCTTATGTTTGTGGTTAAGGAGTGTGGACACTGAAGCTTTGATCCAATGTCAGAATAATGGACTCGTTTTCATCTTTTTTCCTCTTAAGCCACGTGAAAAATATTTTATTTAATAAATTTTATTTTTCTATAAAATATGTAAATGCTTCATCTATGCAAATTTCAAAAGCTGGACTTTGTATTTTTCTTCTGGGATCCCATTATAATTGTGTTTACTGATTTTTACATATAATCGCCACATCTTTCTGATATCATCATCATCATCAGGCCAAAGCAGGAAGAATGTTTTTCCCATTTCATGTAGACATGAAGCTCATTTGCATATTGTCCATTCACAACCTGGACCCTTGTTTTTTATGGATATTTCAACCAAATGACCAGTAGAAAGGGTGGATCTGCATATAAATAGAACTTCCTTGCTGTGATTGGATCTGGATCTGCATAAAAGGCCAACCATATGCTGGACTCTGGCTAACAACATCTGAGTCTGTTGGAAGTTTGAAAGAGGACTGATCAGTGTAATAAAATTCAGACTTCGGGGACCATTTCCTCAAAATGGACAATGATTTAGAGTTCAGATCCATGTGGAACTAGATGCATGTGCATCAGATAAAGATTTTAAATAACTCAATCGGGGAAGTTTTGCACAACCATCTATGCTCTTTTATGTTTTGGCACCTTTGCACTCATTAACCTCTTTGTTCACTACCACAACTTGGATTGCAATAGCTATTTCCTAGAAATTTGATGACTGTGGCAGCACCTCTCCCACTGCGCGCAGTTTTACACCCACAACTGCGCGCAGTGTTGCGAGTTGCAGCGTTAGCATGTTGTGTATCTGCAAAACTGGTGCACCAACTTGAGCTAGGGTAAAAGCAGTTCATAAACACCTCAACGTTGCATAACAGTCTGCTTCCTGGCTTTGCAACCCTCATCTACCCAGTAACTAGTGATTAAATGATATGTGACATAAATGATTGGGTGTGTGTTTTTTCAACAATATACACATCTCGAGTAAGATTCTACAACCCACTTTGTTCTCCTGCCCTGTTACTTGCATCCTTTCAGCAAATGCAGTTATTTATGTACTTCTTAAACAAACAGAAATCTCTTTTTATGTGGACCATATCCAAACTGAGGGGGTCCTTGGTGATGTGTGGCTGTCGTCTCAGGTTACAGCACAAACACAAGTCTTTGGAGGGAAATGGAGAGCAGCCTCTCCATGGTGATGATCCACAGCAGCTAATGATGTTAGCTACCACCCTGGTTACCCCTGCTTGGTTTGAGAGCAGCTCCATACACAATGGGGCATTGGGGCTGAGGCAATTTTATAGAGCAGCTTGCACCAGCCACTGAATATGTGTGTGTGTGTATGTGTGTGTGGGGGGGAGGGGGTGCAGAAAGCACACAGGGCTGCTGTGTCTTTGGGCTGAATATGTAAAACGCACAATCTTTAAGCAACCTTGATAATGTCAGGGTTGATAAAGAATTATAATGTATGCATATCCACTTTTCTCCAACATTGACGATTGATTAAATAT
>JBAMHV010000006.1:4677715-4693628 GCA_037177535.1 Pseudomugil gertrudae | reverse complement strand
CTGCTTGTTCTTAGAGTCTATTTCTTTGTTTTTATTAAGATGTGGGTCCATGTTTCAATGCTATTATTTTGGCCAGGCATCCTTCCTGCTGTGAGGCTGTGGCGCTAACCACCACATCACCGTGCAGTCTAAGTTGAAGAATGCTAAATGGAACAAAAACAAACTAAAAGCACCTGTTTGGTACCAGAGGTGGACGGGTTAGTTAGAAACAGGAGCATCCCCAAAAGTTTCATTCATTCACAAGGTAGGACGGGGCTGAGAGTCATTGTAAATCCTTTTGTGAGCTCATAGTTCAACAATTTTTCACAAATACCTCATCACATATTGTGAGATATATTGTCATCAAATACTTACTAAAAATATATGGATTCATTTACACTATTTTATTATTTAATGCAGTTAAGTATTGGATTATTGATTATTTATTTGTTTATTTATTTTATTTGCTGATTGTTTTGTGCACAGTTGAGGATTTTTGTAAAAAAAAAATGTGTTTAAAAACTGAAGGACTTGTTTTAATTTCAAATTAAACTGAATGTTAACATTAAGAATTTTACTGGGTTACTTCATGTTATAAAGTACTGAATGTGTAAATAAAAACCTTTGAATTAGGAAAAATGTAATCAGTATTTGATTAAACGTACTTCTTCTGATAATAAAGATTCATTGACGATGTGAGCTTAAAATTGCCATCAGTATGCATTACTTACTATGCTGCTACCAAACTTTAATTTTATTCCATAAAAATGCTTTGTTCTTTGTGTGTTTTTAGATAAATACACTACATTGTCCTCACTATAAAGTTTGTATTCATGATAAAATGTCAGGTCTTGTTATTGAGGAACTTGTTATTCATAATTTAGGTTCCTTTTAGAGAGGTTTCAAACATTTGGGTCATATATTCCACTTTTACTTCCACATCTGTGTGGGTTGATGTCTCTGGCTTTTGTTGTCTACACAAATACATATCTTGGCTGTGTTCTGACTTTAACACCATCCCTGTGTTGTTGTACTCTTCGTACAAACATTCTCCTCTTTTAAATCCCTCTCTACATCCTTAAGCTATGATTTTAGAATCAGATGCATTGTCCAAAAGCCCCCCTTCCCCACCCCCCAACCGCAAATGCTTTCAATGCAACCAAAAGCATGTGGGCGGGCATGTTGCCCCCACCCCTTTACAGTTGTTGAATGTCTCTGGGGTGTCTGGTGGATTATGGAAGGGATTTCTGTTGGATTTCAGTGAAATAAAAAGAACTGTTTTTCCTCACTATTGCAAAGCTCTCCTGTTGCATCAACCAATCACAAAGCCAACATACTACATAGCCCTAAGTGCTGTTTACATGCATTTTTTAACAGTATAGTCGTCTCAGACTGTAAGCTGTGTATAAGAAAGGATTGCATCATGTAGGTGGAACCAGAATGTCTGTGAGGATTTAAACCCTTTAAAAAGCACTGACTGACCTACTTTGTTATCTAAATGAACACCATTGGACAACCTATAGAGCTCTATTGTCTTTGAAGGGATCTCTTATAAGAAGATGATACCAGCAGTTGATGATTTACTGACATGATGTACTTAGAAATAGATGCCTCTTCTCTTTGTTCAATTAATCATGTAAATTGTGACTAAATTTATGGATTACAAATAAAAAGTTACAAGGTGGGAAAAATTCCTTGGTATGTTTCAGCATCAAGGTCTGAAAAGTGAAGCTAGATTTGAGCTATCTTAACCTCGTACTTACAGCCAGCAGGAGGAGATGTCTTAGTTTCAAACTGGAAACTTAGTTAGATGTCACAGTAATTAAAGTAGCTGTAAGTCTTTCCCATGACGAGTAGGTGATTTGTCATCAATGTTTTTATCCCAGCCCAAATTCTTCTACCTCCCTGATAACAGGTGTGTCACAGATGCTGTTGCTAACGGCTATACTGGGCTTTCTCATAATCACAACTCGGTAATAATCAAACGAAATTTGTGCTTTTTTGACTGGATCACAGAAAACAACTTTAAAGTTAAAAAACAAAGAAACAAAAAAGGTGTCATTTCTTTTATCCGTTGATTGTGGCTGTTAGTTTCAGAGCATATTGCCCTGTTTGCCAGAGGTCTGGCGTTTGTGTTTCCACAACAATCCTTACCCATGATGCAGCATAGCAACCAGGACAACTATAACTGCACTATCTATATATACTGTGTGTCAGCAGGGCAATGCCTTCCTTAGGCTATAAAAAAAATAAGCACAAAAAAGGACGAGAAGGGCAGGAACCGTGTGTTCTTGCTTGTTGGCATGTGGTTTAAACAACAACAATAACACGATATATTTAAACATGGCGCTTGATGATATGTCATAAAGGTTGGTATGTATCTGGTAAAGAAGAAGCTGCGCCCTTTTTTTCCCAGACTGCTTCTGTGAAAATGAATATGTCTTCTGTTGCTTTGTTTTGTTTTGTTGCTAAACAGTTAGCCTGTGTGACCTTTGACGCAAAACTTTTGTTCTTCTTTTTATTGAAACTATTTTGCAAGGAGTCACAATCCTAAATTACTTCATGCTTTAGGCTCTTAGTTTTACACCTTCCTAACATCATGTCAGTTTGAATAATTATACTCCTACATGAATAAAATGGGGTGTAGGCAGTGTGCTACAATACAAAGATGCTCTGAGTGTTTGCTTGTCAGTCAGACCCAAACATCCTTTTCAATGTCTGGGCTGAAATAGAGAACAACTTAATAGTGGAGAGTTTTCTGACAGTGCAGCAGCTTAATTCGTAACATTGTTTTGTGTGCAAAGTCCTGGGTGGCAACGTGCAGTCATGCAGGTTGTTTTGCTGCTGTCTGACATACCGAATAAATGCTATGTCAGAGAAAGGGAACATCTTGTTCTGAAATGTAACCCTGGATCCCACATTGAGCTGAAATATCATGTTCATGCCTGGACTTGTGCAAGCCTTACATAAGAAAACCCTTCAGACATGACTGGGCCTTACAATAACAAGGGAGGTGCATGAAATTAAAGGGGTCAGACGAGACTCCAAACTCAGCTGATGACTCGCCACATTCCTAAACCGGGACGAGAAGATCTGAGGAAGTGCAGCAGGGCATCTTTATTTTCCCTTTAAAAAGCATCATTGCATACAGTGGTGTACAAAATGTCATATACAGTAGGTTACACTGTCTCTCCATCCGGTGTGCTGTCAGCAGGTCTCTATTTACACAATGCACACTTTGTACCAGAAGTGTAGCGTAAACAAAACTCATATTTATTATCTCTGTATAAGATTTATCACACATAACAGATCACAATGCATTCCGTTGATCTCTGTTTGACCTGTGTCATGTATTAAATGGAAGTCCTCACTTCTTGAAGAAAAAATGTTGGGAATTTGATTAGTGGACTGCTGCGATGTACAGATAGCGGTCTATCTGTTTGGCATCTCTGCCTGCCAGACTACTTACAGTCCTCATTGTGGACAGCTGTAGGATCCTCATCTGATTCCTCTGATCATCAATGTTTCACCACCTAAACCTGAACATCTCCCAGTTGGGGTGTCAGGCTAAGGGACACAAGCTAAGGTCCTCAGTCCTTGTGTTTTGACCTGTGTTGGACAAGGGTCGCATCTAAAAGTTGCAGGATGGTAGATCTCGAGGACCAAACTTGGACACACCTGCACTAAATTCAGTTTAAGAGTCTTTTGCTGTGAGGTAAAACTACTAATCATTACGTCACTTTTCTGACAGTTAAATATATATCAGCATATCAGTCTCTCTGATGAGGTCTTGTTGGGACATTGGCCAATCACACGCACCAGCACAAGATGAAGAGATTACTTATGTGTGATGTAATGTTCAGTTGAGTCTATCAAAGGAGTTGTGGTTTTGGTCTCATTGGAGTGGAATTTGTTCCAAGACGGTGAAGAAAAAAGATGCCTGGCTCTCTTTGACAGGGCAGCAAATAGAAAACAGGGTTAGGGTTTAATGACTTTATTTTTTATTATTAATTTAATTTCCACTGGATAGACTGGCGACCTGTCCAGGGTGACCACGCCTCTCGCCCGTTGACAGCTGGGATCAGCTCCAGACCCCCCGCGACCCCGCTCTGGGAACAAGCGGTAGAAAATGGATGGATGGATGGAATTTAATTTCCACTCCACAGTGAGCCATCTTGTATTTATTTACATCATCTTGGTAGTTAGGCGTTACCAAAAGCAACGGCACTCCCTTTGTAAAAGTCATACCAGATGTCATCTGAATGCTTTAGGCTGTGTGTATGGTGGAATTCTCTGGCTTACAAGCTGTTTCTGTATCTTGTCTGTGTAGCATCTTTAGATGGTAATCAGCTGGAGCCTATCCCAGCAGGATGGATGGTATGGTAATCATACTTGTCTCATTTTCAGAACAACCTACATTCTTTAGAGAATGCTCCTAAAAGGTCTGCCTGACTCCGGTTTGCATTCAGCCTCTTTCCTCCAGCGCTTTCCGAAGCATGTTGGGACATTTGCATCATTTAAATTCAGAACGAGAACACTTCATTTTTCGCCTCCAGCTCCTGATTGCTTTGCCAAAGAGTTCAGATTGAACCAACTCGGTGTTGGTCCTTCAACACTCCTTTCACTTTCATCCTCTTTTTCTCTTTTGTTCTGAGACTGTCTGTTTTGTTTGATCTGGCATAAAACATTTTTACTGTAAAAGAAGAAAAAAATCCTTGTACTTCTTTTATGGCACCTTCATCATTGAATAAAATAATGTGATCATCCTGCCAGGGTTTTTCTTAGATCTATGATCACACAAGCTTTTGTGTTGGTGGGACTGGTGTTGGTGGGATTGGTATGGTTATAGCGGGAACCTCAGCAGGGGATTTTTCTTCATGCTGTTGGCGTGTTTTGTCTGTGTTTGCCAGAGTTTTCTCCTGATACTTGAAAACATGTGTGTTAGGTTAATTGATGTCTATAAATTCTCCTTGGAAGTGAGTGTGAGCATGAGTGGTTGTTTGTCTCTTATGTGTTAGTCCTGATGGACTGGCAACCCTTCCAGTCTATCACCTAACAACTGGATCAGCTTCCAGTGCAGTTATGAGTTAAGAAACCAATAGGGAAAACCCGATATGTCAAATGTTTACAATCTAAAAGCAACACTACATCGATGTTCTGACCTCAAATCTCCATGCTTTGGACTCATTTAAAGGCACAGTGACATTTAAAATGTAGGTTTATGGATGTTATTGTTGCTCTGCAGGATCCCAAGGATGAGAAGCCAGCTTTTCACAGTTCAATGCAAGTCTCTCCTGCTGTGTAGCTGCTTTTCTTACTCTCTATTTAGTATAATCATCTTTATTTCTCATGTGTTGTGTGATACATTTGAACATAAAACATAGTTTACTCTGCTCAGGTCTGCAATGGGAGTATTTTTCCCTGACAGTTGTGTGAGGAGAAGTTCAGTAAGCTGAAGTGAGTGTTTCTGTAAATGCTAACAAAGAGTCCACAGTATTTTCAAAGGTCACTGGATCAGCAAATCATACACCTGGTTTTCTTCCCCTGTCTGAAACAAGCTACAAACCTTGGCACTGCTGATCAGTGCTTTGTTTAAGTTTGATTGCATTTGGATTATTTATTAAAGGGTTGAGTTTTGTTTGCAGCACTAAGAAAGGCAGGGAAACCACATGCAAAAAGCAGAGGCATGAGGCAGCATTTGTTTGAATATTTAAAATGCAAAGGTTTAAATTACACCTGAGCCATTTCAGGCTATAGAAGGATTAGTTCCCATGGGGCTTAAAAGGTAGAGAACATATTGCACAGCACACTATGTGTTAGCATATCACAGTGGTGCGACCTAACACAAAGGGACAGACCATATTATTATCAACCATTTTCTTCCATCATTTTGATTATCAGATATGTTCTGATCAGTTATTTGTTTATCTAAGATTTTTCTTAGCATATAACCAAACCCAGAGGTAATCTTTATTGTGCCGCACACTCGAGCATTTTGCTCACAATGGACACTTCACCATTACTAAAACCATGTTAGTTTATTCTGCTTATACCTTTCATATACTGAGTAAAATGTTCAGGAAGCTCATATATTTGACATTTATATAATTAGCCACATAAAAATTACTTTGAAATATAGCTAAATAAAATAAAATGTATACTTTAAATATAATAAATTACATACAAATATAACAAAGGAATTTAAAATTTAATGTGTTCTGAAGTTTCCTGTTTAACTTTTTCACAATATATTAGAAGATCAATGTTAAATGTTAAAAAAGAAATAAAGTAAGAAAGTAGAAAACATTTAATACACATGAACTTAAAGGTAGTATAAGAAATCCATTCACTGCATTTGATAACTTTATTTCTCTTGCAGATCACAGGCTGAATTTCCTCAAACCAGCCGTTATACTGTCTGTAACCACTGTGCTCATGTTGCTCTAGTGTTTTCTCTGTCCATTCTCCTCAGCCCCCCACACCGGGTCCCCTCGCTCTCGCTCTGGCTGCGTGTGTGGCATGTGGTTTGGATCCCTGCCCAAGGACTATTCAGAGTGGGAGAACAAGGCCCCCCAGTGTGCTCTGTTTTTCCACATTCCTCGTCCCTGACATCAGCCAGGCTCCAGGAAGGACGCTGCCTCAATAGCGAAATGGCTATGTGCGGGAAGGGGCCCCCTTGACCCGAGCAGTCTGGCTAGCGTACCCTGGTAGGGTGGGGGCCCCGCCCACCCTGAAAGAAGAAGCCCCTCACAATAATGAATCAAAGGAATGCTTTACATACCACATGTTGTTTTGCAGAATAAATTAGATGGAGATACGCAGTAATCGAAAGGATGGATTACAACACACACACACACACACGCATTGATAGATGGGCCACATGGAAATTCAGGTCACATGCTGAATGTAAATATTATGCTTTGCAAAACTGCAGCCTGCAGCCAAACGAACACTGATGGCTTGTTCAGAGTTTCTGGCATTTAGAAGTTTTGTCCGAGACAGATGTCCAGTCAAAGCCGTTGCTGATGATCACAGGCTAGTTTGATTCAATGATCCAGCTGCCACAGACCTGCATTATACTTTTTCCCCATTTTAAACAAGTTTCTAACAATAGGTTTAAGGCCACAGTGGACCCACATGGTCCAGCAGAAGGATTTGGGATCATCAGCTGTAGTTAAACAAACATAGCTTTTTTTAGAGAGGCTGCATTAAGATTTTAAAGTTTCCTCTCTATTTTAGCTTTTTTTTATATTGAAAAGGTCTGCAGGAACACAAAGCTCAAAACTTTCATCCAGGTAAAGTTTCCTCACCCAGAGGATGCTTGAGCCCAAACTAAAATCTTAGTCACAGTTCTTCCTTTATTAAATTATGTTATCAAGTAACACAGGTGCAAAATACGTGCCTAGAGGCTTACTGACACATGAATGATCTCATTTTCCCCTCATAAAGGATCTGATTTGACAAAAAGAAGTCTCAAAGGCAGGTTAGAAAATTCTACCAGCTCTCAAACTGGGTGCCATTAAAACACATCCAGTTTAGTTCCCTCAGTTAGGAGTAGAATCCCGTTTCTATGTCAGAGAAATGACCAGGAGGTAGCTAAAGGCTGGCTTGTTGAAAATAATTATGAAAAATGATCTGGTTTCTGGAAAATAAAAGCCTGTTCTGCTCTTGTAAATAGAAAAGGAATGTATAAATTAGCAAAATAACACTTGTTATGATTCTCTTTGTTCACATTCCAGCCAGTAAATGTGCTTTTATCTTCTTGTTTCTCAAAAGAAGAAAATATACATTTCCAGACAAAAGAAGACCTCAGATGCAACATTGCCAGAAGTCTGTTTCATCTAAATGTTTTCCACATGCACTTATTCTATGTGTGTATTCAGGTTCATGGCCAGGAACAGCAACCAGATGATGTCTTGTGTCGGGTTTCCCGTCAGCAGAAGGCAAATGTGTGTGTTTGTGTATGTGTGTGTATCTGGGGGGGAGGGCGAGTGGGTGCCTGAAAAGAGAGAAGGCGTGGAAGCGTGGGAGGAGGAGACATCAAAGACAGGGGAAATCGGATCCCCTCTTTCCACAAAGCGGGCCACAGGGTTCAGAGACAAAGGAAACGCGATCCGCCATGTGACTGTGAAGGCCGTGGATTCCTCCCCCCGTCTGGCTCCATTCAGCTTTTCACTCATTCAGCTTTATCAGGGCCCTCTGCCACAGCAACGACATACCATAATCATTGTGTCATTTGTTTGGTTTCCATATGAGACTGGTTTTTATTTTGTTTTCCCTTTTTATTTTAATATGAAATTAAAATTAAATTAAATGAAAAATATTTTAGTCATCCCAGAGGCAAATTCAGTATTCAAGTCAGTAAATCCAAGACAGAATCAGACAGTAGTTAAGATGCAGTACTTACTTATTTATATATATATCATTTTCATTTCCTTGCTGTGAAAGAAAGGATTGTGACATTTTTTGGTGCAGACATGGATTAGAGAGTCACCAGGAAACAACGTAATGTCTTCTGAGTTTAATAAAATACTAAACTGAGCATTCTCATTGTCTATTGTTGCAAATGTACTTCCTTTAATTGGCTAAATAAACAAAATACCTTCATAGAAGAAGAAGAAAAAACAAACACCTGCAACGTGATCTGATAAACTTTGACATTCTAACAAATTAAAAAATAAAAATGACTTAAAATAATAAACGCATTATGACAAATTACAATTCATATAAAAAAACTACACTTGTGGTAGTGTAGGTACACAATGATCTGATCATACACACCAAACATTTTCAAAGTAAAAACAAATCAGAGAATGATGTTTACATTACAGTTATAACCAAATGCACGCAACATGTCCCACGTGAGTTTATGATGAATTGTGACTCACCGAAATCGCTACTGAGAAAAATATACAACTTCTTAAGAAGAAAACCTTAAAAGCTGTCAAGCATAATTTTGCTGAACGATGAAAGATAAAATCTGCAGCTACCATCTTGCATGAACTTTAAAATAAAGTTTGGAGTAAGTAAACATTTGTCTTTTTAAAGGTACAGTGTGTAAGAAATACGGACATTTAGTGGTAAAGATGGACATGACATGCACAGTTGTGCCTGGGTGGTGGCTGTTTGTAGCAAAGAGTCTTTCAGACATGAACTTATTTTCATCTGTTAGTAGTATTAGATGCAGCAATGGAACCGCACACAACTACCTTAAATTGCGTACACACAGGGTGTGTTACTATTTTAGATTTGTGCAAAACCTAAATGTTGCAATAGAAATCCAGTTATGGAAACACAATTTAGAAAAAACTCAATTATCACTGAAGGTTTTACACTCTCATGAGGTGTTTTTTTTCAGACATTTCAATATAGAAGTTTATTGCAAAAGTGGAAACACTTTCTTCACATTTATGCATCACTGGATGTGACGTAGTAGATCATGTGACAGGTATGAAGTGAACGACCGGGATCCGCAGAATTTTACAAGAAGTTATAAAGAGTAAAAGAGAGGGGCCCTAAAATAATGCTTCATGGTAACAATGCTCTGTGGCTGATGCGCTAAACACTCTTTAGTGGGAAGATCTGCAAATCCAAACTGTACTTTTCTGAAACTTTAAAAGTAGCACTTTTATTTAGTGAAAAACAATCATAGAAATGAAGCTACAGTCTCCGTTTGTGTGCTTTTTAAGGCGTTAAGTATCCCAAACTGTGCTCTTGCACCATCAATGCAGCAGTTTAAAGCTCAGTAGGTTCTCACGTCATACGCAAGAACTACGAGTGCCAACAAACAAAATCAAATTAAGAGTAAAACTAGATTTAAAAAGTAAAATATCCAGGTCCTCCCTCACTGGGATACGCGGCCTCGGCCCACCGCCAGTAGCAGACATGTTTAAAACTGGCATGGTTTGGTCATTTTTGTGGCATTTAGCTTAGTTTCCTGTTTTATTTTGTAGCTTCTCCTTGTTGTTTTGTATCCAGCTTTATTTCCTGTTAATTACTTCACCTGTTTGATTAGTTTCATCCATCACACCAGTTTCTCGTTTTGTTCCCTTTGTATTTACAACCCTTTGGTTTCTGTTCTCATTTAATATGAATAAATAATAGTTTTCTGCATTCTGTCTGCATTTGGGTCCACACCATCTCCTGATCGGGACCAAAACGTCATTCTTTCAGCCCCTTGACCTCTAAATGTGGCCTTTTAACATGTTAAATATAAAGCAACGGCCATTTTGACTGGCAAAATGCTGTAATACTGTATTACAGTGTGGAAACACGTGAACAGTAAACAAAAGTTAACAATGGGTATGTCTCATGGACACAAATTAAGCTATGAAGTTCTCATTACTGATTCATGTTTCGCCATTAGACTAGGTTGGTTATTCAGCTTAAAGATTAAGCTCATTGCCAAGTTGCCAACTGACAGTAAAGCATTACACAGAATTTTGCAATCATTAGGTATCCTGATATCAGGTTTACACACAAAGGATCGGTTTTAGCTACGAGACGTACAACATATTTTATGGATGAGTGTATGGGCAGGACTGCAAATAAAATGTGAACTAAATGTGTCACCATTTTTTGTACATTATACCCTTCTTTGACTTTCAGGACAGGGCTTTCAGATTAAATTTAATTCGGTTTCAGTTCAATTTTCCCACTAAGTTTTATTTTCCCAGGCTAAAACTCAACATCCCATTACACAAGAAACACCAGTAATCCTCTTACTAATACTATTTTCCAATGTATTTGCCACATTGTTTGCATAAACAATTTCAGTTTCACGCCTCTCCTTCCTGGTGTTGGTCCTCACTGTGGTTGTCTGTCCTGTTGAGTTGTGGCGTATTGAGTCACTTTGGACAAAGACAGCATTATAGGTGAAATAAGTTGGACATCTTTTAAAAGCCTCAAAGAGTCAGGGTTGTGTGGGTAGGAGCTGTAGTTATCTTGCCGTAACATCTTATTTAAAGCAGCTTCTGTACAGTGACAGACTATTTTATGGAATTAAAACTCTTTTTACCAGAGATTTCTATCCCGATATATTCAGATTGAAGAGCCAACCAATATTAATAACGTATTCATTTTTTAAATCATTATCACCATTGTAGAACTTCAGTGGTCCAGTGACGTATAAAAAGATTAATGGTTATTAGGGAACATTTATTTGTTTTAAAGAATAATAAACTACTTTAGAACTTTTTTATTCCAACAGCAGTCACGATTATGTGAGCTTTAAGTTTTTTTTTTTTTTTTGCATGGTAAAACACTCCAGTGAGACCAAGCTGCAGTGTGCACTGACAGGATGTTTTTACCCTGCATATAATTACTCTGAACTAGTGGGAGGACTTTATGGCTGATGAGCATATGCTGCAAGGAATGGATTAAATGAAAAGCTAGCAAAAGGGATGAAAGGACGCCAGCTGGGAGCTGCCATGACTCGGGGCGGAACCAGCAGGTGCTGCTAAGAAAGCGTGGCTAACCACCTGGACAAGACCATGTGACCAAGCAGGCAACACAAGCCAGTAATGTTCCGGCCAATCACCAGCAAGCATTAGCCACCTGCATAATTAGCCTTGCACAGGTAAAAGGGGCTGTTCCTCTGATGTTAGCAGGCACGCCTCTGTCTGACTTGCACTGGGCAGCATCTGCTAACCACTCTGAACATCATCAAAGTCTAACCAACGTCTGCTTTTAGCTTCTACTCACTCTTCACATCATGCTGAGTAGTAATTTGGGAAGTACAAAGGCAGCTAAGAATGCTGACAGTACTGTGTTGACACATCTGTTCAAGCCAAAAGTGTCCAACTGTTCTTTCCACTAACACTCAGAATCACAAAGTTACCCTCACAAGTTACCATAGTTTCCATTTAGACTCTGACTCACAAGGAAAACTTGATTTGCATTGTTGTCGTAAATAAAAACCTACAAATATTTTTTATTAAAAAATCAGATATGGCTATTAAGAAAACAGCAATGTCTCCATACTAAGATATGACATCATTTCCTGTGAAACCTGATGACAACCTGAAACCTCTGAGAAACAGCTGTTCTTTCATGCTTTTACATTCCAGACTCAACACTCCGCACCCACATAGACTAAAAGGTTTACAGGTGGTTGAGAAATGCAGGAATTTTGTCAGAGAATGTCTGAAGGCTGTTGTTGACTTTTCACCTGTGGTCACTGCTTTCAGCCGTCTTTCCCAAAGCTGCCCAAAACATAACATTATCTCCTTTTCTATTTTTACTAGTTCATTATTCTCAGTTTACTCTATCAGAAATGACACTCAGCCAGGTTAAAAACCTACTAACAAACAAATCCAACAATAGTTGCTGCCAATATTAGATCTCTAAACATAAATTCAAACTAATTTCAAATCCAGTTTTGCACTGCTGGTGAAATTCAATACAAAACCCCAGCAGGAGCAAACAGGAAGGGATGATGAAGAGCAGGAATGAAACATGTGGAACAATTAAAACAACTAAACAAAGGTGGGAATAAAACAGCTGGAAGCAAAGCAAACCCAGTTGCACAGACGCTGTATGGATCTAAATTAAACAGGAAAGGAAGTAAAGAGTGAATAAAAGACACAAACCCTCATATACATGCCACAACTTTAACTTTTCTTTAATGTAACGTTGAAAGAGGAGGGATTTACTTTATGCCGTTCAAGTTTTACAGTTAACCAAACTTACCAGCTGTGCAACATACCTCCTTGTTCATCTCAGTAAGCTCTCATTTGTTGCAGCCACACTTTGAAAAACACACCACTTAGCCCAATCTATCCAACCTAGCCTAAATAGGGAAAAGGAAAACAGCATTCCCAGACAGGATGTGGCAATAAGTTTAGTAAAGCAATGATGTGGATCAAGCAAGAAGGTGTTTCATGAGGGAACTGCTTCATTTTTTTCACTGAGCCAAGGGCCAGGATGGCAGTACAGCAGGTAGCCACTGCTGTTTGTCTGCGTGGTGGAGAGTTGGTGCAAGCAGAAGAGAAAAACATTAGATTCTGGTGGGATCAGCTTTGACATATAGCTGATGCATTCTGTGTCCTCATCTGAGCTGAAAACAGATTTACATCATTACAAGTTTTAATATGTGTAGGATATGCACATAAAGGGGGGGGAAATATTATTTAATTAGCCTGAGATAAAATGAAATATGTGAAGTCTTTGTTGCTATTAGCATTTGAACACGAAAAAGCATTCTCTTTATTTTACTGTCACATCCTTGATGGAGTGTCACCTCACCCTGCAGTCCACCACACCCTTAATGTGCATATGTTCTCAATAAGCTGTCAGGTTAAAGGTTGTGCAATCTCAAACTGCAATTCTGTTCAAAATGAGCAAAAAGGGAAAAAACAAATGGCAGGAATAGTTGCTAAAAACACTGATGTGTTGCTGGGATGTGCCGGATGCACAGAATGAATCTTATCAGGTTATCTTAGACTCCAGAACAGGTGGGACCACGAGAAGCTGCTTTTATTTAGCATTTCTAAAAGCTTCATTTGTTTCAGGTCAGGTTTTTTTCACCTTTGTTTTATGCAAAATACCCAAACAAAAATGTCTTTGTAAACTAGACACACTTAGCACTATGCTTCTCATTGGGACAAGATCCAGCACTACCATGCCTACAGAACAGGTTAAGACTGCCCTCTCTTACTGGTTCCATAATCTTTCCAACCTTAAACCTACTTTGCATTTTGTTTCCTGTTCTACCTGTTAAACACATCCTTTAAATATACTTGAGCTTACACAAAGCTTTCTTTCAGGACTAAAATAGAATATTATCCCTTGTTTGTAATGCACTTCTAACAACATAGTCAGGAGCAAGTGACTGTCTTCTCTATTTACTATTATAACCCAAACTAGGAACATCCTAGAGGTTCCAGTCAGAGTGAACAGGGCAGTTTTCCTATCACTCAGGATGTCCTTATAAAGAAGTTCCGGGATGTAAACTAAATTCCAGCCTTAACTCATATCATAAAAGATAATCTTAAGATAAGAAACATGAGGCTTCGTCCGTGTAGGTGTAACCAGGGAGGGTCAGTTAATCTCATCAGGAGCACAAAGATAGCAACAGGCAGTGTTAGTGAAAACACAAAGAGACTTAGATTACACTCTGTTCAATATTCTTATTGGATTTGCAGAAACGTTTGCTAATCAATCATTTTCTCTTCAGTGGACGTGGCCACATTGGATGTTGCATACCAGTGGTTAAACTGCAAATGCAAAACTGAGGAGGCAAACATGAAGCAAGCAGAGGCAGAAAAAGGAACAAAAGAAGCTTTCATTCATAGACATATTTCTGTTTCTATTTGCTTTTCTTCAAACATGTAAAATAGCCATTTTTGGTTTTTCACTTGCATATTCACTTTGCAGATCTGTTGGGTGCAACAGTGTTACAATTACAGCAATGCTGCAGCTACATTTTGAATGTGTATTGTGGAAAATGTACGGAGCCCAGCTGGTGGTCGATAAAAAAAAAATACTTGTGATAAAAACTCAACTATGTGAACATTTTTATTGTAAAAAAAAAAACCTTTCAAATGGATTTTGTGGGTGTAAAATGACTAAAAACACCCCTACCCAGACACGGCAGAGTCCTGCTATGCCAGAAACAATTCCGGATATGTCTAAAATATGCAAACATGTGGGCCTGTTATCTGATGTGTATTTTTTATACCGTAGTTTCACACTTTCACAGAGCTTTTGAAACATGACTGCATTGAGACAGATTCATTCAGCACTTTCTGCAGCAAGCCAGAGCCAGCCGGAGCTGTTACAAACCAGCACAACAGCACAAAATGCCCAGACTGATCTGGTTCTGGACCACATTGTTCTTCCATCACTGCACAGAGCAACAGGAGGATTCATCTCTCACAAATACCACCTTCCTGGCTATATCATTCTGAGTAACAGAGGTTTTATGCTCCCGATTACAAAAGGTGCACGCAGTTGTCTGCACAAGAGGTTGTGATGTTATGATCAAAGTAATCAGTATTAAAAAACAAATATGGTTATGGCTGCTGTATGTCATATTATTGTTTAAGCCTACCCACTCTCAAAAGACAGCACTTTCTCTTTCTCTTCTTTTTGCAGCGCTGTGTTCGTATTGCCTTTGTGTTGCCTTCGCTGTATTCGTGCGTTTGTGTTGTTCTCATTGTCAGATGTTAAGTTGCTTTGGGATGTTTTGGGGACCATTTTCTGTTTCTATCCCAATAAGTAAAACTACACCTGCACATTTCCACACACATTTTAAAAGTCAAAACATGCTCAGTTATTCGGTTAAAAAGTCGACCTGCAGAGTCTGTAAACTCCCCTGGGAATTTAAGGTATTTTTCCACTGCGCCAGTTCATTTATAAAAAAAAAAAGCAAAATGAAAACACAGTGGGAATCTCTGCGACTTTCGTGTGGACACCCATCACGGTGAATCCCCTCTTTGGTCATTTTTCACTTTCTAGTGCCACTGATCAGCTCATGTGCACCTTTGGGCATTAAAAGGTCAATGCTCTGTCCAAGTCACACCAGGACACAGTATCTTATCTTTACATATAATTATCCAATAGTTTCAACCTTTACCCCACAGAGATCTGATTGCTTTACAGTGTCAGATAGGTGAGTATAAGAGAACACATCATCAGCTTTTTTTTACTTAAACAAACCCGTTTGTGTGGTATGTTCATGTGCATTACTTCCTCTCACAGATGGAGATGCAGATATGTGTGCCATGAAAGCTTGAACTGCCAACACAGACATGAGGAAACATCACTGAGTTGTTGCCTAAAATTTAAAAAGCAAATGTGCAACTAAGGGCTAAATCTACTAAAGGTTTGCGTGTGCTAAAATGCGTGCAAACTAATTGCTCACGCTAAAAAAAGTACAAACTGATCTACTAACAGTGAGCAAAACGGTTTGCGTCTTTCAGAGGTGCAAAAT
>JBAMHV010000006.1:4647717-4669940 GCA_037177535.1 Pseudomugil gertrudae | reverse complement strand
CCTGCTGAAACACACCTGAATCAAATCAGTGAGTAATTATCAGACTTGTGTAGAGTGTGATGTTAAGTGCTGCACAAATCTGCTAATTAAGTTTGATGTGGATCAGGTGTGTTTCAGCAGGGAAAGTCCTAACACTTGCAAAACTGCGGCCCTCGAGGACCGGAATTGCCCACCCCTGTCCTTAGACCCTCCTTCTCGGTAAGGAAAAACTCCTAAAAAACCAAGTTGTGGGGATAAAAAACAAAGAAACCTCATGTAGCCCACATTGAAGGAGAGATCCTCTCCCAGGATGGACAGGGAGATGTGCCTAGGACTGTTATCACTAAGCTCATCTATATTCTAAAATAACAGTAACAGATTTTCTGTTTTTTTTTTTTTATTTTGTTATTAAAGAAAAAACTTCCATTCAACTGGCTGAAACTGACCTTTGATAAAATGTCAAAAGTTACTGATTAATAAACTAGTAAACAGATAAATGAAAGTTTGTTCAAGTAAGTTTAAGAGTTTGAGTTGAACAGTAGATTGCAGAAAAACCTGTTTCTGACAGTAAATATGAAAAATCTTTAGGAAACAATCTAAAACATTCTTCTCTCTGTCCGTGGTTCTAGTTTAATTAACTCATATTGATGTTTTCTTTGGTGTTTTCTTGCTGCTCAGTTGGAATTTGACATTTTCTTGTCACTTTGAGACATCGTTTGTTTCTACTCATCTTATTTGGTGCTCACCTTCTGCTCTGGGTTTCCATCATCCTCCCAGTATAAGTGTGTTTTACTTTTTCACCTTTTTAATGGATCTGTAGTAACACTTGGTTTGGATACATTTAGGCTTATGATTAAGCTGTTACTTTATCAGACTCCCATCAGCACATTTTATTTTACTTTCATTAAATATGTTCTCTTCTTTATCTGACTTTCCTGTATCTGAGTATCTCAGCAAACTTTAAAATTGACAGTAAACCTTTCAATCCTAAACTTTATCTTCCATTTTTCATCTAAAATGTTGACAAATAGTTCTAGTTATAGTATTGTCACTACATTCAGTCAGCAGAAGAGCAGCACATATGAGTTTATTTTCATAATCACCTTAAGTTTGACTTTAAACCTAAATTATAAATAACAGGAGTGTTAGCAGAGGAGGATTCACATTCTTCCCAAATAACAATTTGGCACTGACAACATATAAAAACATTTAAAAATGATGTATGGTTTAAAATAAAACTAGTCTTGTCATCCTGAGTGCAGTAAAGATTGGTAAAATCTTCCATCCTTTGCTAACAGAGGAGGGGGCAGTCACAGCGTTATCCCTCACCTGGTCCCTTTGAGCTGCAGCCTCTTTCCCCTCATCCTTTAAATCTCCTCCATCGTCCTCATCAGCTCCCTGATCCAGAGTTTTTGTCACTGGCTTTACAGGTTAGAGCCACACAGCAGTGATGTGAAACCTCCAGTGCAGCCCAAGCACACAGGAACATGCTGTTTTGGGGGATTAATTGCCTAAAGGTGACTCTATATCTCTGCCAAGCTGTGCATCTCTGTGAGCTGTTGGATGATCCTTTTTGCAGGCCTGAACCTAAAATGTTACTCTGGTTAAAACTCTGATGATGGTTAATGTGTTTATAAAGAAAATCTTTATTAAAAAGATGAGAATAATTCAAAGGGAAATATTGCACATTGTGTCATTTATACAGAGTGCACGGACCCGGCATTTACACAAAAAGTGCTCATACACAAATAGGCTTCATCGTTTTTTCTAATTATGTGACTTCCTTAATAAATTATTATATATTCAGTGACTCCAAATAAAAATAGAATGAAAAAAACAACACAATAATAAATACAAATTTAATTTTGATGTTTATGTAGGTGTGTGTGTATGGGTGGGTGTGCATGTGTGTGTGTGTTTGTTTGTGTGTGTGTATGGTCGAAGTTGCTCTGGAATATGTTTGACCAGAAAAGCTTATTTCCAAGCATCCGATCTATTTTTAAGGAACCTGATCATCCTGCTGTGGTTTGTCAGGATTTCATGCTGTCCTGTGTAAGTCCTTGACTTTGTACAGGATCTTAATCATTCGACACCATCGACACACAAAACCACCGCATCAAACACAAGCTTTGTCTCTTCAGAGCATTTCAGCTGCTCTCAGCCTTTATTAAGTTTTGGTTTCTGCAAATGTAAAACACATCACATAACATAAACTCCACATCAGAGGTGCCCAAGTTTGAGCTACTACTACTACTGTCCTGCAGCTTTTAACCCTTGTCTGACACAGTTGTTTCAGGTGTGTTAGATAAGGGATGCATCTAAAAGCTGCAGGATGATAGATCTTGAGGCCTCCTGTTCTCTATCATCTGGGTTAGTTTTATTTGTGTGGCACATTTCCAACAACTCGTGTTGGCCAAGGAGCTTTGCAAACATTGATCTATATTCATATTTGTCTTATTACACTCAAGAAGAGAATATGAAAACAAACTTTCTCCCCAAGTATAACATTTGCAATTTAGTTTCACCAATTCATCATTGAAAATGACTAATTTTATATGTTAAAGTCTCCACCCACTCTGCAGGAACATCTAAATTCTGCCTTAGTATATGATCGTATAATGAATTGTCTCATTAATTTGGACATTAAGCACATCTTCATTTGGAAGTTACAGACTAATTAATTGTATGTTTGAATATTTTCTTGTTTTTAGTGTCAACACAATGTAAACAAACAGCCAGAATCTTGTTGCACAGGAGAAATAACTGACCTTAACATCACTAATCTGATTTAGGGAATAAAATCAAATGCAGCAATTTTAGATTAGACCAGGCAGAAAAAAAAGAAAAGTACAGAAAGTTTTTAGAAAAAGAGAAGAAACAAGACTCCAGAGATTGTAGACTCTCATGCTGGGCTGAACATTTACATGTCAACAAAAGACTAACCCCCAGTATGAACGTAGGAGGGGTTTAAGGAAAGTGCTGATCTGGACCAAAATCTCAAGAGAACTAAAATAACTGTGCATCAGTATTCCCCACCCATGCTGGTGGATCATCAATAATTTTGATTGATGAAAGAAATTACTACGAGGAAAATTGTGACATGCTTATAGACATTATTTCTGCTTGAGTAACGCTAATGACAAACATACACTTCATCATGTAGAATAGTGTTTATACCAAACAGGAATAAGTTAAAATGAGTCTGAAATGTAAAATGTATAGTCTTGGAAGTAGTTTTAAATCTTACTGTCAGTCTGTATAATTCTGAAATGTTGTAATAATTCTTCTTGTCTTTGGCTCAGCTGCAGCAGTCAAATCCAATTACAAGCAGCAATTTTACTCTTGTGTTTACAGTGTTTAGGTTGAGACAATACAATGAGGTTGGACAAAAGTTTCATGTTCCTTTTCCTGTAAAAGCACTCATTATGGTCTATGCAGTAAAATATCCCTTTAATCAATCTCTGAGCCAGGCTGATTAAATTTCTTTCTGTCCAAATTGGGGAAAAACATGAAAACACAAGTCCTAAAACCAGAAAGCAGCATTACTCATACTCTGACCCAGAAATATATCTGTGTTATCACTGTGGTATTTCCTACTTTAAGGGTCTTTCTATGGAGTGTGAACTCAGTGCCTTTTTTTTACGTTGGATATAACTTTGTGTGTGCAGCAATGCATCAGTGTTTGCTGATATGTTTTGGGAGGATCCTCAGTGTATGAGCGGGTGTCAGTCAATGATAAGTAAGGGATGGCTCTTTCCACTCCTCTTTTCATTCTGCTATTCTTAGTTGCTGTGTGCTGAGCGAAGGGTTTAAAGTTACAAAGACCTTGCTCTCCTGCTTACTTGCTCTTTAACATCTTTCATATCTGCTCTTCTGGCCTTGTCATCTCACAGTATCAGTGTAGAGCCCATCATCCTAGGTGTCCTAGGCACATTTGCCTGTCCGTTCTGGGAGAGGATCTCTCTTTCAATGTGGGCTTCATGAGGTTTCTTCGTTTTTTTTATCCCCACAACTGGGTTTTTTTTAGGAGTTTTTCCTTACCGAGGAGGGTCTAAGGACATGGATGTCCTAGGTCTGCTTAGTTTAGTGTAGTCATTACTGTGTTTATTGTGCGTTATGTCTGTGTGTGAAGCCCTTTGAGATGACTTTGTTGTGATACTAGGCTATATAAATAAAGTTGAATTGAATTGAATCATCGCTCATTCGTCTTAAGGTGAAAATTAAGATTACATCAGCAGCATGTTTGAACAGAATCTTCCCTCCCAGTACTGGAGTTTTATTATTGGAAATGCATCTATTATTATCAGCATGACATTGTTTAATACTGTGTTAAGGGCGGCTGTTAAGCTCAGTAAAGACCCTGATACTGTTTGCCAAGGACAGGGTTTGACTAAATCTAGAGCAGGGGACCCCTCTGTGGTTCTTACAGGCATCCAGGAGGTTCCCAGATACAACAAGGACAGAGATGTTTGTCATTTCCCCAAAAAGTTAGTAGAACTGAAGATGAAAGTCTTTATCATTGTTAACATTTATGACTGGTACCATAAACATTAATCACATATTAATCACACATAAATCTCCCCTTATCTTCTCTTTTGTGACAGTGCCTTCTCCTCCTGGGGTGTACAGCGGTGCGTATGAGTGAGTGTGTGTGAAAGTCAGCCGAAGCCATGTCAGATCCAAGGGACATCGACGAGGATGCTCTTCTTAAGGGCCTTAGCGCTGAGGAGCTGGATCAGCTGGAGTATGAGCTGCAGGAGATGGACCCTGAGGTATGTAGGACCGTTTGATTCGTCCTACAGGTTATGTTAGTGTGCTTCAGATTCACACAACAAAGAATGTGCAGTAAATGAATTGACAGGAAGTTAGAAGGCTGTACAATGGGAAAGGATCATGTCATTCATTTTACTTTAGTTTAAAGATGGAAAGATGGTGTCCTCCATGAATCGTGAGCCTCCATGATCTGCAAGTGTGCAAGGGAACTGGTATCAGTGGATTGTCTCATTAAAAATGTTCAAAATTCTAATAAAGTTTTGCTGTTATCTTGCACAATAATGGAGGAATGATGATTTATTTTAGATGAATCATTCTGGAACATATCATGGCATGTTAAAATACATGTTAAAATACACTTCACAACATAATCTCAGGGCACTTTACAGGTACATCAATTCGAGCCAGTTCTTTAATCCTTCTTTGATTTTCATCTTTGACTTTGGTCCAATCTTCCAACTTGAGCATGCATGAGGCGACAGTGGGAAGGAAAAATCCCTTTTAGCAGGAAGGAAAAACCTCCAGCAGAATCCAGCTCAGGGAGGATGGCCAATCGCCTCGATCAGTTGTGGTGGAAGGGACAGGAAAGACAGCTGAGCATGCACTGCAGCTTTTATCTAGGAAGACCTGCAGAAAAAGGAGAAATATTTTAATGATGCCAATACTGTCATATATTTCTACAAGGGAAATTAGAAGCAGAAAAATGCAAATGAAGTGCTCAGTGCATCATGGGATGTCCCCATGTTAGTATAACTACAGCAGTATATCATTTATGTGTTTTAAACTACGAGGATTCAGACATTTTCTCTTCACTCACTGCATCTAGGATACCAGCTCCATCTCCTCTAAATCTTAAAGCTTCATCAGCTAAATGTGACTTTGTCCTCCCCCAGAATGCCATGCTGCCAGCTGGTTTCCGGCAACGAGACCAGACAAAGAAGACCCCGACGGGTCCATTTGACCGTGATGCTCTGCTGCAGCACCTGGAGAAGTCGGCCCTGGAGCATGAGGACAGGGATGACTTGGTGCCTTTCACTGGGGAAAAGAAAGGTTACTGCACATAAATAACTTCATAGACATCTTAGTTATCGGTCTGTGTGGGGTATTTTCACCTTACTGATCCTACAATTATATTGTCACAACTCTGTGTTTAAATTAAAATGATCTGACTGAGGGTATTTGTACTTTGTTACTGGAACATATGATGCAACAGTGGAATTTGTGGTCATTATCAGAATTTATTCTTTAGGATCTTCATCTAAAATAGTGCAGATTAAAGAGAAATGCACAAGGAAACATAGTACAGGTTTTAAATGGAAAACCTCATAAATCTGTGAAAAGCACCGATTTACTGCTGGTATAGGAGACTTTAGTCAAACAAAGCTTTTATCTGAACATTTTAGCTTCATGTACTGATTCTCAAACCTTTTCTTCCTCTTCTCCTGTCTTTTTTCTTTTTAATCCCTCTTTCTTAGTAAAATGTATCTTTCTACTCACTCCTCTGTCTCCATGCTGGTACTTCCTTTCTACGTTTGTGTGCCTGTGTCCATGATTTTCTTCTTTCCGTTTCCAGGGAAAGCTTTCGTGCCAAAGAAAGCAGCAGCGATCCCCGAAAATGAGCAGATCATCCTGGAGCCGGAGCTGGAGGAGGCCCTGAAAAACGCCACGGATGCAGAGATGTGTGACATTGCAGGTACAGCTACTATAACAGACTCTCACTTCCAGCATATTCTATTCGCTGCTTTCACACATACACTTTAGCCTGAAATTATTATGGAGATACTGTTGACTTTAGAACCCAGATTTCTAGAGTCTAAGCAAACTCTTCATCTCAAAACCTCATGTTCTACACTACGAGAGTGCATCTTAAACAGAAAATCTCATGCTGTGAAGTACATGTGTGAACATCTGTAAAATTCCTGAGCAAATAAAGCTTATGTACTTATCATTAATTGTTTTGCAAAATTCTGCTCAAATAAACCATTAATAATAAAATCTTTTACAAGTTCTTACAATTCTCAGCGGTCTTGGGTAAAAGTTGCTCTGTAGCTAAATTTATGCAGCCTACTACAGCATTTCAGAGGAAAATATCCTCATTTTAATAGAAAGGGGCATCTCAGGTTGTCAGGCTAAGTACTATGTTGCATGATAAATCCACCCTGAAAACAGCATTGTTTTTTATATACTTTCAATTTAGTTTACTGTGTAATTATGTTTGCTTTCTTTTAGCTGTTTTATTACAATACTTGGTCAAAGTCAAACAGTAAAACCAGTTGGGAAGTATTTGGTTGAAATGTTGCAATTAAAACAGTCTGCTCTATTCAGATGTACCATTGAAAGTAGCTGCTTGGTGCTTTGAAAAACATGAGCACAAATACATAATAAAGTACAATTTATTGCTCTGCGGTATTTTCGTTTCACCATGACAACACGTCCTATGATTGTTTGGCTGCTTTGAGGATCCCTGATGTTTTAAGAACCAATATAGCCTCCTGACTGAGCATGAGCGAGCAACGAAGTAGAAGAGAGAACAGGCCAACAGTAACGATAGCAGCAGCATGTCTTTATTGATGTTTGGACAAGGTGTTTAACCACTGGCTTTATGAGGTTTGCTGCAAGTTAGGCTGACACACAACTAACAACATATGACCCTCCAACCGATTCATATGTTTGGAGCATATCAACTGCAATGAGGTCATTTTTTTTTTATCTTGTAACACCTTATTTTATAATTGCAAATTATAAATCTGTTACTGAAAGATTACATATCTTTTTTTTAAATAGCATGTTTAAAACAGCTAAAAAGTTCTCTACGGGTGAGTCAAATTCACAGGACACATCCCTGAGTCCTGATTTTTCTTCTCCATTAGAAGCACCTTCGTTTATGTCCTGCAGTATTGTTAAAACCTAACTGATACTGTCATGAAGTATTACCTCTGACCCATTTTCTCCCACATCACTGGCTGACTAATGAACTGAGGAACAAGCTAAATGAACAAGGAGGAGAATCAGAGTCTTGTGTCATTACAATGACCGGGAATTCACTTTGATTTTGTCCTGTACAGACACACGCTATTTGGAAAATAACAATAGGTGCGGCTTGGCAACTGATCGCTTCAGTTCATTTTACACCTTTGTTAACTAACAATGCCTATTGTTATTTTTTTAAAAGTGTGTGACTAAGAATGGGGAATATTGGGCGTTCAGTGTTTTGTTTGGTGTGTCTGGTTATATAATTTAATTTACCATTCTTGCATTAGGAGTAATGGAGGTCAATGTTATCTCATGACGGCACTCCTTTTTCTCTCTTTTTTATTCCAGGATCCCCAAAATGCATAACATGTTTAACAAAACTCACTGACTCAGAGTCATTTATTAGATTACACAGATCAAACTGAAGCCCTGACATGCCTTAATAAAATATCAGATTTAGTGGACTTTAACGGGCCTGGAACTTTCATTCCATAACATGTTTTTTCTTTAAAGAAACAAAGATCTATTTTTCTGTGATGTCATTTGTTTGTCCTCCTGCAGTTTCCCACCAGCAGGTGCTAATTAACCTACAATCACACACACAGCACAGAGGCACCTCAGTGTTTTCATCACAGTGGCTGTGACCCACATAGCTCGACCATACAGACCCATTGTCTCTTCTCGTGCTTTTATATTGTTTCCTTCAACACTGGTACCACAGAGTAGTCCTGAATGAAGAGACGCTGCCAGACCTGCATTGGGGGTCCAATTCCCCATGCTCAGCAACACAAAAATAAATAAGCCGGGTCCCCTGCTATCACAGGAAGGGTGGAGTGGATGAGGGCATGGTGAGGTCAAAGATACTCTATCTGTTTAAAACATACAAGCGGGAAGTTCCTGTGTTCACAGATAAAAAAAAACAGTGTTTCATTTTTCTTGAAGGTTAAATAAAATAAAGTGTGTGTGTGTGGAGTGGACTGTGATCAACGAAGGGTTTTTCATCAAATATGAAGGTGAAATGTGTGTATTCTGTTATTTTACTTGAATCCACTTTCCATATTAATGGAAATACCTTTCTTACCAAAGACAAATGGAAACAAGTTTAGAAATCAAAATCCTTCCAGACCTCCATCACCTGGATACAGTTGCCAATCAGTCATTGGATGAGTACTGTTTGGGGGAGGAGTTTAGAAGAACCCATGAGATGGTGATCCTCAACAAAAATCGGGTACCAGAAAATCTTACATTTCATTACATTTCCACGCATTATGAAAGGGAATTGCTGTATGGGATTAAAAGATGTTCAGGTTGAGTCCTAAAACATATTTTGGTTTTAATTGTGAGTGATCTTAGCAAGCAGCCACACTCCCCTGACAGGTCAAACAGCAGGCTGGCATCCGGAAAGATGTGTTTGTCTGGCTCCATCAGTCTGACATAGCGAACGTGTTTTCAGTCCTGGATGGGATCCAGGTGAGGATTAAACCACAGTTAGCCTCTTTCAGTCTTTGTTTGAGCTTCTTGGCAAGCAGAATAAAAGAGGGTGACTCCACTGGATGACCTCAGCTCAGAGAGTGTCCAACAAAGTCGAGCTGGTATTTTGATGTTCAAGATTTATCCAAGACTTTAATTAACATGTTGTTAAATTGAGCTTTTCAGCTCAGCTGTCCATCTTGTGCTGTAAACTACCCCAAGTTATTCCCAGGGCCAAGCTGGATGACGTTTAGGTGTTAATGGCCAGTAACATCCAACCACCCCCCCTCCCCTCCGCCGTTCCCTCAGCTGTCCCCCCTGGCCCCTCTTTCCTCATGGTTTCCCTCACCGGGTCAGGAGGCTGGTGGGTGGGCAGGTGGGAGGATGGGAGGTGGCTGCTGTCACAGCAGATGGCTTGTGACACAGTTTGCTGCTGGTTGGGTTACAGGAGCAAGCAAAGCGCCCGCAACAACGCCCCCTACTGGCCACATACTGTAACTGCAGTAGAAGAGAGAAAACATTTTAGTGAAGGACGCGAGGAAAGTTTTTTTCTTTTTAGGATTGTTTTTAAAATGTGATACTGAATACAGAATAATATTGATTGAGGTACAGAACAAGCCTGAATAATAAAAGACAATAAAGATCTTAAAAAGGATAAAAGATGTCATTCTTTTACAAACTATTCACAAAGAAAAACAATCACAAGTTGTTTAAAGTTTACTTGTTATTTTCTGTTTCTGGTCTTCATCTTTATATTATATTATCATGAGAAAATATGATTTTAATAACTTTGGGAGAAAAATATTTACTGTAAATGATAAAGTTCTTTGCATATATATACTTAATCTAAATAAAATATGACATATTGTTATTATTATAAGCTTTGCACAATGTTAAATGTGGTGTCAGTCAATGTCAGCACAAAAATGTGTTTAATTTAGCTCTAAAACATACATTTAGTCTGAAATGTACCTTTACAATATGTTTTTTCATTCTGTTTGTTTTTAAATACTATTAGAGAAGGAAATTACTCAGTGTATTGATTCAACTATACGTCATATCTAAGAATTGGTTTGGACCTGAAGTAAGAACAAAAAATAAATGTATTTCATACGATCTAATTCAGTTAACACACCTCATAGTCACTCAAAAACTCAAAGGCAAAAGGGCTTATCAGAAATTTTTTCACATTAGTCTAATAATATTTTTTAGATGATAGTACACTGAAAATATAAACATCTCAGCGTTTTGTTTTAAGTTAACTTGGTACAATTTTTACACCAAACAGCAACAAAATGTAGTTAAACATGTTATTACTGTGTGACATTAAAAAGCAATAAAACCTGCAAAGCTAATAAAATAAGCTGACACGAGACAGACAAAAGTTACAGCTTATAAAAAGTCCCTTAAAAGTCCCCATGACTGCATTTCATTGTATTACTTTATTTTCTGTAGCTGCCTGAGTTCAGACAACACAAGCACAAAGAGCATACACAAGCGATTATGGAAGATCTAGTCAAGCCCCTGCTCTGGACTCAGACCTGGATCCAAATCAGAAGAATATTGTTTGCCAGCAAATCAGTGTGTAAGAATTTGTCTTGGGGGAGAAAAACAAATGGGACATGCACAGAAGCTGTGATACGTGATCTCATTCAAATGTCACAGAGATATTTTTATCTGAATTCCCACCGTGACATGTATTCATAGTAACTGTTTTCCTGTACTTGCAGCTATCCTCGGTATGTACACGCTGATGAGCAACAAACAGTACTACGATGCTCTGGGCACCACTGGCACCATCGCCAACAAAGAGGGCATCAACAGTATGTGTGACTCCATTTTTTATTAAAATGTGCGATGCAATGGCCAATGTTTTATTGCACCAGTCTCAGCTGTTCATCACACCCTACACAGGCGTTGTTAAACCCGATCCATTCAAGATCTTTCCCGAAGAACCTCCAAACCCCACCAACGTGGAGGAAACTCTGGAGAGAATCCACAACAATGACAGCAGCCTGACTGAGGTTAACATCAACAACATCAAGGCAAGTCCATAATGATATCACATGTCCTGAATATATTACTTTGTCTAACTTATCTGCATTTAAACTATGCTATAAAACATATATGCAAGTGAATCTATTGAAACCTGTAAAGTGTGAGTTGTGATAAAAAGGGGCATGCTTTTGTAATTAATGCAGGACATTCCCATCCCAACACTAAAAGAGATCTTTGAGGGGATGAAGGGAAACTCTCATGTGGAGTTTCTTAGCATTGCTGCAACCCGCAGCAACGATCCCGTGGCCTATGTAAGTACACCAACCATTTAAATAACACTCATAAGGAATAGTTTCTTTAAACTCATCAATTAATGCTGTAAAATGAAATGGAAATAGAGTAAATACAGTTAATATATAGTAATGTATCCTTCCAGCTCCTCACATGCATGTGGCATATGACAAAAACTCATCAAATGACAGCCATGGAAAAAATCTTTCAGGCTGCAGAAATGTCTGACTGTATCACACGATATTGAGAAGATCTCTACACAACTTACAAAGATAATGTAGAGACACAATCTAATTATATCTCGCATGGCTTGTCATGTGTTTCCACATTACCAGGCTTGTGCTGAGATGCTACAGGAAAACACCAGCTTGCAGAGTCTTAATATCGAGTCCAACTTCATCACTTCAGACGGCATGATGGCCATCATCAAAGCCATGGCCAACAACGCCACACTGGTGGAACTTAAGATTGACAACCAGGTGTGTTCGCGGGATTTCCTTATCACAGCCGAAATCCTGATTAAAATGTACAGTTCTGTATACTGACTTGGACAAAGCCATAGATGAGTGTTCATGCTGCTGTTCTCCGGTACAGAGGCAGAAGCTTGGAGACAGGGTTGAGATGGAGATCGCCTCCATGTTGGAGAACAACTCCAGCATTCTCAAGTTTGGGTATCACTTCACTCAGCAAGGTCCTCGCACCAGAGCTGCCATGGCCATCACACGGAACAACGACATGAGTAAGAAATATTTACACTTCACAAAGAAAGTCCAGTGTATCAGCTTACAATAAAAATGATCTAAACTGGTCACCATTAAAGCCACCAGTATGTCAAATGTAACAATCTGATTTCTTTCGTACAGTTCGCCAACAAAGATTAAGATGAAAACGACAACCACCATAAACAACAATCCCTTCAGCCCGTCAGAGTGTGCAAATACGGCCAATGAAGACTCCATGCCAGCTTTCTCGCTATGTGGCGCCCCAGCGCTGAGCAAATCCTCCCAAAATAATCTCAATCTAGATGGAGGGAACTGAATCTAACATCCATGCTCATCCATTTCACTTCATTTACTGCAGCAAGCTTTGTGTAGTCTCCTGAATTCATCATAAAGGTGTGCATAGGCAACAAGCATAACGTGAAGTGTCTTTTTTGTGCTTTTTAGGTTTTTCATCACCGACATCATCATGAAAAAAATGCTTTTCAATCACAACTTTTTCATTGTGGTGCTAAATTATATGTGGGAAGTAAAAAAAACTGTAAATACTTTCAATAAATATATATTTAAGTATTCATATTGTTTGAGGAGTTCGGTTTTATTGTGCCAAACAAACCTTTTATCATGTCTAATCTTTATTAAAACCGTAGACTGTATATAAAACAGGGTTGAAGCCTCACAGTAGGTTCCTGAAGTGCAAAACTGATGCTCAGGGTCAGTTTCTATGATCACCATCTTGGCAGCGTTATGCACGTTGTCCCCGGAAAATACAAAAATGGGCATAGAGCTTGGGGAGGGGGATGACATCTATCAAACTCTGAACTGCCTGTAGCTAAGCGCTAACTGAGCTAACTCGGATCCCTAACAGGAGTTAACTGGCTAATGGAGGTAGTTGGGCTAAAGCTAAGACACTCTAGCTTCTTTCGGCGTTTCTTGGATACCTGTCAATCAAGAGGACACGCCCATAATTATGCAGATTTCACCATTAAATGTCTAAACAGATGAGTTATAAAACAATAAAATAAAATATGTTGTCATGAAGGTGAACTTAACCTATTAAAGCTTAATACCAGGCTGTACAAATGTTTCTTTATAACATGGAAGTGTATGGGAATTTGCTGTTTTGGAGCCCCTAGTGGATGAAGAGTGAACTGCAATTTTTAGCACTTCTTTCCAATGGAGGATACCGCTTGATTAGAACGAGTAAAACAAGGTTTTCTTATAGGATGTACGTTTTGTATTTCCCAGTGAACATTGAATAATTCCTTCTCAACAGAATAACGTTATAAATCTGAACCCTTCATGTGAAGAATCACGGTGCTCTGATCCACTGACTTCCTCCAAGCACCTGATTTATTTTTACACCCCACTTCTCTTCTCTCCAACCCTGATGCAAAACATAACTTAGCCCACTGAGCTTGAATTACGTTGTTCCAAATATAAGGACGAACTATAAGAGTGCAGTCACAGATTTATGAGCAGAAACAGCTGCTAACCTCAGACGATTCTGACAGTCATGCTTGGGTTTCTTTCATTTCCTACCTTGTAAAATGGCTACCGGGCTTTTTGTTGTCTCGCGGTTTATGCTTTTTGAGCTATGGGGATGTTGCTGACATTTGACTTATAGAAATAATTAAAAGGTTGTGTCGTTACATAGTTAGAACAGTTTCCTTTGGTCTCTGATAATTTACGGTAAAAGGTTTGTAGATTTTTGGGATAATACTAACCAGTGGACTTTAACTGCTTTTACCCTCATGTTGTTGGAGGAAAACATGCTAAATGAATATAACTTGTAATGAATAACAAGGGATTTTATTTAGATTAACGCTAACATATACTCTTAACCAGTGTTAAAGAATAGTAAATATTTATAAGATATAAAATATTTACTTTCTGCACATTTCCAGTGGTTATCATCTCCCACTGTCTCATCTTTATAGGAATGAAATGAACAAAAAGCACGTACCAAAATCAAACTGCACAGCCTGACTTCAGTTTAGAGGAAAGCTTACTGATCTGTCCTGTATCTCAAATGAAAAGGGCAGAAAAAGACAGAAAAGCCTAATGATTGTTTAATTAGTAGAAAGAAACATTGAAATGAATAACATTTAACAGAACATCATGAAAAAATGCTGATCATCTCTGCAGTAAAATAACAAAATGTTAGTAACTGAGCATGAGGGACTGACTTATGAATCATCTGCCAAATTATTACAAGCACACAAAAACAAGAGCTTCACATAAAGGCATAAAAATGCATTTTGGGGATTATTTTCACACCTCAAAGACAAGCAGACACTATGCTGATTGTAAACCATCCCCGTTTCTGCCATTATGATTGTCAGTTGTGTAGTGTAGAAATTGTTCCCTTGAAAGTCTGTAGGATTATTTAATACAAATATTCACCAGCTTCTTTATTATTTTTAACTACTTTGTGCAGCTTGAGGTGGATTTAAATTCAGAATAAGTGCAGAAGAGCAGAGAAGTGAGCTGGTTGTCTGATGCCTCTGGTGGAAATGAAAGTATTGGATGCATAGAGAGTGTCAGCCTGGTGAACACATCATACCAAAGACACTGATGGAAACAATACTGATTCACAGTTTGTTGTGCAAAGTCCTTACACGAGGAATTCTAGCTATTTATAGCAGCATAGTTGCTTTATTTAAAGTTCTGAGTCTTCACATTTTTAGTCTTCTTCGTCACTTATATGTTGGATAGGGGGAAGTGAAGCAGGCTCCTCCTCGTCTGAATCAAACTCCACATTCTCGTCTTTAACCCACTGGCCGTTTCCGTCTTGCAACCATCCGTTACTAAGAAATAAACAGAAGAAATGCAGAAAAAAACAAGGTGGAATGAGCTATAAACACTGAAATGAAATCTTCTAGTTATGTAAAGCATTATTTGCTCCGGAAGTGTGTCAGACCTTTTCAGTTTGAGGTAGTGCTCCAGCTCCCTCCTCCTCTGACTTGTTAACGGTTCTGACTGTGTGACCGTAGCCTCAGATTCTGTCATGTGTTTTGATGAACATGACTCCTCTATAACAAAAGACAAATAAAATATAGCTAACCCAGAGTTTTCCATAATATAAGACCTGAAAAACAGAGGTTTTCTTGTGACAGACCATACCTGTATCACAGCAGCTGGAACTGCTGGTAGAAGACTTGTTTGAGACGTCACTTTTCAGACACGCAGATGGACTTTTGTTGGATGTGCTCCTGGCAGGATGTGAGCTGGTGCTTGCTGGTGCGCTCTCAGATTTTGTACTTTAAAAAAAAGTGACAGATATCTGTTTAAAATATTTTTTGTGAGACGATGAAGATAAAAATTAATTTAAGCATTAAATAATCCCACCTGGTTTTTCTGTGACAGCTGTTATATGGTACCGTCTTCAGTAAAGCATGATGGGTTAGCTTTCGTGTTCGTGCCAGTAAAGGAGCAGAATTGGGGGCTTCCTAAAAATCACAATAATATCCTTAATGTGTGCTTGTCTCTCAAGTATCAACTGCTAAATACTCTGCTTTTCCACATGCAACATTTATGTTCTCCAGGTCAGGAAAAGAGCTTAAAAATTCCTTGGTAGGATAAAATCTGTCAGAGTCACATGGTATTCAGAGAAGCGCCACATAATGCAGTTCACAAGACAACGACATGGATTTAAAATGTCAGTAATAGACAGAGTTTGTTTAGCTTATTGTGTCTTTCAGGGAGAAATCATTCACCCTCCGTCTGCTCAGTTATCCAAGATGTTCTGGGTTTCTCATAAGATGTTACTTTTAAAGAACATATTTGTATAAAAATGTTAATACAACAATCTGAACAACAAAGTTAGACATCAGCTTTCATAAGCAGCAAAAATGTTCCTCAACAACAGTACATAGCAGCAGAAATTCATTATGTAGTCTCATGCAGAATCCACATTTATAACTAAATACTTTAATTAAATACTTGCAATTCCTTTATTTTTCTGATTGACTTGCTTTTTTTGTTCCTCACATACTTAAAAATCTGAAGTCTATTGCACATGAAGGGAGTTTGTGCATTCAGGGACTGGTTCAGAGCAGAGAAAACATGGTTAAACTACTAACCTGACATCTGTCTTCAGCCTGGACGTAGTTTTCATGTCGCCTTTTTGCTATTTCATTTCTTAGCTTTGCTTTTTTGCCATAAAATGCTTTCAATCCTGAACAAAATAAAGAAAAAAAACCATAACAAGAACTTTACATATTAAGGAATATCACACTGTGAGACATCAAGTACTATACTTATATGCCATAGAGCACATATAAATATATTTTTAAATGACATAGAAGCTTTTTTTTAACTTATTTTAACAAGTTTGTTAGTTAAATATCTAAAAATATTTTAAACGAATGCCTGGAAATGTAAAAAGTAAGAAAATGGAAATATTTTTCCTTAAACTGCCTTTGTAAATGATCCCTCACAACAATGAATTAACCAAATGATTGACAGCTTTTAGTCTCACCTTCCAGGTGCTTTTTCCCTCCTCTGTGGACAGTCAGCATATCAACTGTATCAAACACAGGACGGTACGAACATACAAGGCAAGTGTACCTAGAAAACACACAGCATTGATCAGACATTTCATATAAAAAAACAACTATAATTGTTTCGTATATTTGGTTAATTTCACCTTCCATTTTTCAAAAGAGCAGCCTCATCTTCTGGAATAAAATGAGACAAAAGGTCTTCTACACGCCGTTTCTGAAACACAATTCAACAAAGCTGAATAGAAGTGGTGGGTTGTTTTGTTTTTTCTGATTCTTTTTCAGTGTCAAATAAGAATAACATCAGCTTTCTGTTAGCTAGCTAACCGGATGCTAAATACAACAACTTGTAATCACAGTTAAGTACATTCTTGGACATAAAAAATTGCATATTAATATTAAGTGTCACCTTCAGAACATTAAGCTGACTTCGGTCGTTTCCTTCTCTTTTAAAAGACATTATTAACACGGCTGATGATTTTAAAAACAGGTGTCAGAAATATATATAGGCTACTTTAACGTCAAGCTAATTCTTGTTAGCAGTGGTACGTTTATTTACCACGGCGTAAATTCGGAAATACAGGCTTCTTGCATTTTAGCGTTTGAATATCGCACAAATACCCAGAACATAATTTTTAAACTCCAATGAATAATTCTAAAAATTAAATATCTAAAAACGATATCAACAAATTAACTATAACTGAAATAGTTTTAATGAAAAAATCTCGAGTAGTTTTGATTATTCCAGTTAAGGTAAATGCAGCACTCGTGACGTATGCGGAGGGCGATTCCTCAGCACGGCAGCCATGGCAACCCTGCAGCTGACCGCATGAAACGTCAAAATATTAATATAAAAGTTCTCGGTAACCCTTTAAATGTTTACTAGACATGTAATGTAGGCTTAACCTGTGGTTAAGTGTGTTTTTAAAGCAGGCTGCTGTGTAGATTTAACCGTTTTCTGTTTCGGTGACATATGGTAACAGGTTGATACTTAAAGAGAAACAACGAGGGTCAACGTGGATTAACTCGATAAGTCAACCAGTTGGCTAACTTATCAGCTAGTTTGACACTTGAACATAGATGAAAGCTTAAATAAACATTTTTTGGTATGATGTTACCGATAATAGAGTTTACTAGCAGCCATATTCTGCGTCTACCGGGCTGAGTATGTCCGGGAAACAAGCGCCTTTGCCAACCAGAGGAGGTGGCCTCCTCCGCGGGAGCAGAACACCCAGAGGAGGCGGCCTCCTCCGCGGGAGCAGAACACCCAGAGGAGGCGGCCTCCTCCGCGGGAGCAGAACAAGGTCTTACGGCAGTTTGACCCGATCTCCAGTTCGCCAGAGACGGATTGAACACACCATCCAGCCCGGAGAGACCCTGCAAGGTCTGGCCCTGAAGTATGGAGTGTCTGTAAGTATGAGTTTAGACCATGATGAGTGTGACGTGCACACAATATTCCCATTAAAATAAAAACAATGTTAGATTAATGTCTGTTCTAATAGGCCAAAGTAAATTAACAGTTTCATTTTTCTTTTGCATTTAATGTTTGGCTGATTATCAGTATTATAATGATTGTTTTCGGTATAGCAGCTTTATTATATAAACTCAGTGAAATAAAATAGGAAATTAATTCATGTGCTCAACCAGGTGACCTCCAGGATAGATTTCTAATTAAGTCGTATATCCAATGTTTTCTGCAAACCTAGGAAAGGCAAAAGTCCAAAATGTCAACATAGCTTTTATTCTCTTAAGCAATATGTAAAGCATCTTAGAATTAAATAAATAAGAATTGGTTTGGCATCATAACAAAACAACTATATGTTTCAGATGGAGCAGATCCAAAGGGCAAACAGGCTATACACCAACGACTCGATATTCCTGAAGAAGTCCTTGTCCATCCCTGTGCTGTCAGACTTGGATGAAAGTGACAATACAGCGGATTTGTCTGAGATCAGTACGGAAGGCAGTGCTGACAACGCCCACAACGGGCATGCAGGGAGCTCTTCTGAGAAAACACAAGCGGATGGAAGAGAAGTGGCATCAGACCTTACACCTGTGGACTTTTTGAAGAGGTTGGATGACTTAATAAGCCAATCTAAGCAGGCTGCAGTCAGAGGATGCCAGGATGGTGAGCAAAGGTACTACTGCATGACTTATGGTTCAGACATGGTTGTTTAAATGTCTTTTTTATGTTTCTAATTTTGTTATTGTCATGATCCACTTGTCCATCCTTACATCTTTGATGTGGACCTCAGCTACTTAATTTGTAAGTGATTCAGAGTGACCTTCTACACTACAAATCCTTTGCTGTGTTTGCTGTTCTACGCACCTCACTGGACATTTTGATGTCTTCTTTTCTCAGCTATAAAAACTCCTCTGTGTGCAGACCCCAATCATCATTCTTGACTTTCTGGCTGTTGAATGTTTACACAATTTTTAGTGTATGATGGCAGATAAGCTTAATCATTCATTTCTTGTCCATCCTAATCCACTGCATTAGTCTTTATTTTCTCACATCTTGGGTAAGGCATGACATGGCTTACTATTGAGTAAACTGAGGTAACTTCACCACTTAGCTATATGCCATAGCTTAGCAATGCAATGTCAAATCACGAGGAGTTAACAAAAGATATTCAAAACAATAGAAACTCAAAATGCACTCGACTGTAGCTGAACATCTGTCAAAATGTCAAATGACTTTCAGATTTCCCCGTTGGCACAAAAGAAAGTTGATCATTCATTCATTTTCCATTATACGTAATCAAATCCAGGGTCAGGGTGGGCTGGATCCTATCCCAGCTGTTAGCAGGCAAAAAGCAGGGTACACCCTCGATTGGTCGCCAGTTTATCACAGGGCAGAAAGATGATCAGTGATGGCAAATATTTGGTAAAACCTGACTTTATTTATTTATTTATTTGTAAAAAAAAGAAATGCATATCAATGAACATTTTATACAAATGTAAATATGCCGGATTATAGCCTTAGGCTAATATCCATCTGCAGACCTCCTGGCAGGTTGATGTCATAACATGTATTTACAAAAACTATACAGAAGAGGACAAAGGACACAAGGACAGGAAACAGCAATCAGTCCAGACATGACAATGACATATTTGTTAAATAGACACATAAATAGAACCATATTCAACTATATTGCACATGTATTGCACAGACCGCTATTGCACTAATTCATATTGTACCAACTTCTATTGCACATGCCCTGTGTTGCACAAACCCTTCAATTGCACCAAGCTCTATTACACCAAGTTCTATTACACCAAGTTCTATTGCCCCTGGGTTTTATTGCACTAAATGTGGTTCCTAATGCCTGTTACCTGCTATATTTTTTAGCAGGGTTCGAATTGACAGGGGAATATTGCCTGAGTCCAATGTCCAGATTAAAATTATTTATACATGGTTACATGTTTGTGAATTCTTTAAGCACATTTTTAGATTTTTCTTGAAAGCTGGGAAACTGGTGCTTTCCCTCACTGAGTGGGACACTTTTCCAGAATCTTACTCCCTGATATGACAGGACGTTTTGAAAGAAGTTCGCCTAAATGGGAGTTCACAGTCACCCCTGACCGTTGCACGAGTTACTCGTGATCCTGATGCACTGACACATTTTTGTTTAATAAAAAACATTCATTGGTGGTGAGACTATGCTGTTTAAAACCTTGTTAATCAAACAAGGCAATTTAAAATGTTTAAAATTTGTGAAATTTAGAAAATTGTATTTATCAAGAATGTCAAAATGGTGGTGAGAAATTAAAATTTATATTTTTTGTATCTAAAATTTTCAATGCTCTTTTATAGCAAGCTTCAATAAGTCCAATAACAGAGAAACTTGTGTAGGAGCAGCTTGTAATACAGTAATCAAAATGGGACAGGATCATTAAATGCAGGAATGTGACTGCTGCTTTATCAGTTAAGAAAAACCTTATATTTTTAAAATTACGTATATTCAAATTTACAGTTTTTACTATTTTTTTTATGTGTCTCCTGAAGGATAACTTTTAATCCAGTATCACTCCAAGTTATTTAAACTCCTCAACATTTGTCAGTCCTTCTTTGTGAGACCACTCATACTCACAGTAAGAAGAGCTTGAATCACCTTAATCCTGGTAGAAACGACGCTTTCTGGATGCTTTAATGCTGAAACCGGTCTGTGTTGGTCACATCATTTTTAAATGACTCTGTCTTTCATTTTCCTTTAATATTATCACCATAGACTTCAGGTCCTTTTTGGACTTGAGCCTTCTGTCCTGATTCCTGGACGTAAACCAGAGGTCCCAGTAGACAGTTTGACATCTTCTTTTCATTGTTTTGTGTTTTCACTCAGATGTAGGCAATATGAGGAGGTTGTGTGTGTGGCCGTACGGCACAGGGGGTAACTGTGGTAAAATCAGTATGTGGGCTGCATGCTATTCCATCAGACTTCCTCATCAAACTCATTAAAAACAACTATTAAAAACACAGTGACAGTGTGCTTTCAGACAAATGTGTTTCCCCCCCTTCAGCAGAGGTTTGGTGATTAATTCCACATTATGAAAGTGTATTAAAGTGTTTTTAGTGAAATGCAGAGGCAACAGTTTTATATGTTTGTGTTTTCCGCTTTAATTATTTCTGAAATCTTTCTCAAGTTTCTCAAATATTCGGGAATAAGCTAAATATCTTTTTTTTCTTTCCCTAAAGGGTCGTGGCCCTGGAAGCAGCTTGCTCTGGCAGAACATCTGACTGGCGACCGCTTACAAGGTCACAGAGTGTTATTTCATCCTCCACACATGTGGCAGTACCCCTCACTGTCACCAAACTCACAAAGAAACTGAGAGACAAAGAGGATGAGATCTTTGAACTGTGATGTTGTGTTTCTTTTGTCTCACTCTGATTATTTATACTTTCACAGAAAGCCATGTTTCAGGGATGGATTTCAGTACTAAACAGTGTTACAGCTAAATAATAAGACACCAGGTTGTTGTGCTGCTGCCATATATAGTTTAAATATCTTATCCCACAGCCAATTAGAATTTAGAAATTAATCATTAAGGTGTTTTAAATAATTGTTCCACACTGTAGCCCTGTTTATTTGACACTACGCTCTATAGATTAGTCACTCCCACAGTCTGGGTTCTGACCTATGAGATCAGTACAGTCCACTGTACTGATCATAATGTAAACCATCAGTCACACATGGATGCTGAAATTATTTTTGTTCAAGCTCTTCTTTTCAAGTGAATAAGACCTTATAAATAACATGTTATATTTTCTCAACACTGCATGAATATTTCCTAAAGAAGACAGAAATGAAGAAAGCTCATCTGCCTGTTAATGAAGAACATTTTTGGTTTCTTGTACATAATGGCTAAATATGAACCTCTGTATGATTTTATTGGTCCTGGGTTGATCAGAGTTATGTACGTACATTTACACAGTTCCTATACAGGACTGTCTCAGAAAATTAGAATATTGTGAAAAAGTTCTTTATTTCCTGTAATGCAATTAAAAAAACATGAA
>JBAMHV010000006.1:4625563-4647617 GCA_037177535.1 Pseudomugil gertrudae | reverse complement strand
CATGTTTTTTAATTGCATTACAGGAAATAAAGAACTTTTTCACAATATTCTAATTTTCTGAGACAGTCCTGTATATTTGACTGCAAGGACATGTCTCCTGTCCTGAGCCACCTGTTTGCACCACACGTGCTTGTAGTTTACTTGCATTGCTGTGCATTGAACCTAGAATACACGTTGCACACTTCCTGCATTTAGTTTGCCTATAACAAAATGAGTCCACTTCACAATACCCCAAACAAAGCAGACTTTCCAAGCAAGTGGGTTAGCTGGTGTGAATACACCCTGGTTGCATGGTGGTGATGACTACGCATATCATAGTGCACCTCAACACATGGTTTCTGTGTTCTCCTTAATTTCTGACCTGATCTTTTAACCAGAAAATCCAGGTGCATACACTAGGTGCATTGTAATGGTAATGGTTTATAACTGCTCATAAAGGTTTTATTCTTGCTGAAAACTTGAACACTGTGTGTAGCCAAATTTAAGGAAAACAGAGCAGTGGGGGTATTTTTTTCATATTCTAACCATTTTTATAGTTTTAGTTATTGATATTTATCTGAGATCATGTGAATTTTAAAATAAAAGAGTTTTGAAACTATGTTTAAGGGCCTTTCTCCAATTTATTGCTCACAAAATTGTATATAAACTGGTATATTTAATTATTTATCTTATATAGTGGAAAATCCCTTACTCAATAATATCCAGAGGCTGTATCTTGTACTACATAGGCAATAAAAACATCTGACTGGTATCCAATGTCTTTAAAATCATGATTCATGTATAACCATTTAAGCTAATTCTTTCAGGTGTAAAAAACAATTGTTTTGTTAATCAAACAAGGCATTTTAACAGCTCAAAGTAACGATGAGAAAACAAAAAAGTGGTTGTTTCCTTTATTACATGATCAATCTCACATCAGAGTAAAAATAATGCACTGTTCCTGAAGTATTACGGCCTGACCACCAGATGGCGCTGCTGCTATGCAGTGGCATCTCTCCGTATTCATTCATGAGCCCCAGCTATCAGTAGTTCTGCTCAAAACATGTACAAATCTAATATATTTAACACTGGACAATATTTCAAATGTTTATAAAAACCGATAAAGTACAAATCTGTGGGTGTTCAAGTTGGATTTCACATGTTTTCGTTTGATTAGATGAGGAAATCTATAGAGGAGCCTGTATGTGTCTCTTTTTCACTGTTAATTTAAGAAATGACCGCACCAGCTTTATTCTCCCCCACATGGTCTTTGAGAAGCTGTGGGGCAGCTGGTGTGTTCTCAAGTCACTTATCTCACGTTGCCAGTTCTCAGCAGCTGTAAGACACACAAATTTACAACATTTTGGAGTCTCGGATGAGTCTTCTTGTTGATTTCCCAGTGTTTGCCTCTTGGATTCAGCTTTTTTATGTCATATTGTTCCGTCTTCCACCAGTTTATCGAGTCCTTTACAGATCTTGGTGAGATTGGGTCTGAAGGGGCCGTTGGGCTCATACAGTTGGGTCAGCAGCTGAGGGTCAGAGTAATGGTTGAAGACATGGTTGATGCGGCCGTGAGATTTCGGGGTCAGGTGGGTGTTGACCAGCTTTAGCAGCAGATCCCTGCAGCTGGATAAGAGATCTGCCATCACCGCCTTGTCGAAGGTAAAGTCCACCTGTGTCAGTGAGGAGGTATATTTAGGTTAGAAAGTTAATCTGAGGGTAAAAACCTCACAAATGTACACGCTTCTTAAATGTGGGAGAAACTGTTTGATACCATGATAAAACTCTGCGCTTATTGCATATTTTTAAATGCATAGTTCATATCCTCCTTTACAAAATATTTTACTAGCCCTTTTTTTCTCATTCAGTTTAGTTAAAGCAACGATCTTCAGCCCTGAATGAGTCTTTTGTTTCAGAATAAATTAAATTATTTTCCAACCCTTTGGAGGAACAAAAAACAACAAAACATCTGGATTTCTAACACAACCCTGTGATATACAGGAGATCTGCCCAGAGAGAGCACCCCGCCTCTTGCCTAATAGTCACCGGGATAGGCTCCATCCCCTCACAAGACACAATGGATGCATGAGCCTATGTACATCATGCACATTAAGATGTACCTCATAGAAGCTGATGGCCGTCATGGCTCCTTGATGGAGCTTCTTCTTGAATTCTTGGGCCGTCCCCAGTTCCTCCGTGTTGAAGCGGTTGTTCCTGAAAAGCACACCGATCTTGACTGCAATCTTGACCAGGTCCTTTATGACTTTCTGGGCTTCGCTTTTATTCCCTGTGAACTCTTTGGAGACCCGGTACAGTTCATCTAGAATCTCGCTGGTGGTGTCATCAATGAACATTTGCACAGAGCTTTTGGTGGCCATGGTGCTGAGGATCTTCTTCTGTGCCCTCAAGGCCATGTCCTTGGAGCTGAAAGCATCCATGGTTGCCTGATTTAAGAAATGTGACAAAGATGTATAGTTTTAATGACAGTTTTGTGAATTATAACATTTATTTAACATATAACATTAACAAAAAGCATAAGATAATGTATTTATTATATATAAAGATTTACAGGAACACTTTTTCCCACACTTGGTTGTGATTTGATGAAACTTTTATCGCTCTAAAACGAGCCGTGCCAGTTAAATATTTGGGCGTGTGACATTTTATTATGAATGGGAATTGCAGCACATGTTTAAATTTTTTCAGATCCACATTTTTAAGTTATTACTTTGACTGTAACATATAACCCCTGTTCATATCTGGCACTTTTTACACATAAGTACCACAAAATAATTCAGAATTATATGTTTTTTTATTTAAAATCTACATATTCATTTATATTTAAAAATAAACTCATACCCTTAGAAGTCTCCACTAAGCATGTGGTATTTTCTTTAAAAACTTAAGTCATTATATGATTCATTTTGGTTACAGTGTTTGTTTTTGTAGCTGATATGTAAACATAATGCCAAAGGGGAAAAGCACCATGGAAGAGAGTCAACAGAGGTTTCTTTTAATTTCTCCACTGAGATTTAACCATACCTAGCATCAATCAAAGACAACCCTCTGGGATGTTACCAGCAGTCATACTGAGAGTCCTACATAATCATTTCTTCACCTGCATTTATCAATACCATCTGAACTAATCTCTTGAATTGGCACCAAATCTTTAGCATGAATATATTTATTTTTCCTTAATCTGATTTACTAGAGAAGCTAAAATGACTAAATAAGAAAATAGTGTTTCATGTGCAGACAAAGATGGAAAGTGTCACAGCATTATGCCTCCTTGATGAAGAAAGTCTTTGCAGAAAGCTAAACAGATAAGTCTCCTGCATATCTCCAGTTCCAGAGATGCAACAGCTTAAATCTAAGTCATAATACTTAGCTTCTGCTTCACCTTAATCCGAACCGTGTGTGATGCCTGAGACAGAACAAACAAAGAAATGCAGTATCTCAGCAAGCATCCGTGCCACTGAGGTAGCTGCCTCCTTGCCCTCTTCCTGTGCCCTTTAAGTCTCACATGTAGAACGTTATCATGCAAACAGATTGGACGTTTCAAAGACGTCTCTGAACATATTTGAGTGCAATCTTCTCCACTGGATCCCACTTCTGGCCTGTGCAGACAAGTATTTGAAGGTAGCATAGCTGAGGCAGGTCCATGCGTGCTGTTACTACATTGCATCAGGGCAAAGGCAAGAATGTGAGCATCCCGTACCTGATGGTACCTTAATCAGTGCTTTGATCTGTCTTTTAAGTCAAACATCTTAGCTTTTGTGATGACCATGCATTAATGTATTTATCTTGATTCAGTGGATATGAGGTGATGTTATTTAAGAGATGATGCTGTAGTTGCAAATGACTGGACCACTCAGTGATATAGGACATGAGACAGTTACATTAAAAGCCTATTTACATGATAATTACTCACAGATAGACCTCACTCCTTGTGACTATCCTCTCCCCTGCCATAACATTCATTATAAGCAAAGAGTCTCTGTAGGTTCCATTTTACATGCACAGCCATTCATTTTTAACAAGTAGCTGATTTTTTGTTATAAAAAGCTTTAGATTCCCTGTAGGGAATAACTTGCATTAGATGAATTTCCCTTAGCAGTGATAATGGAAGTGGAGCGGTGCAGTGTGATGGGTATTTTAGATTCATGGTTTAGTCTCGTTTTGCTAAAAAGACTACAGGGATTTGAGGACAGAGTGCAGTCATCAGCCAGTGTCCCACACAGTGAAATCACCCCAGCAGGAGACGTTGCAAAGCTTTCCTTTGCTGTACCAACACATGCGGCACTGTTGAGGCAGGGAGCTCGAAGCTGTTTAGTGAGTATTGAAACATTTCTGTGTAACAGCAGCGGATTGCCATTAAACCCTTCTCTGTAATGGACATTGTTTAGCCGCTTAATGTTGAGCTGCGATTTGTCGGTACAGTTGAATGGAAGAGGGCCTCTGAGTATTTATCAGTTCTCTGTTGACATCTATCCAGAGAGCGACTGCATTACTCGTTCAAGTGTTTGTTTCTCTCCCAAATGCCTGCTGGAATTGATGTGCAACTATGTCTAGTGCTGCAGGGGGAAAACACAAAAAGCAAAGCTCGATGTTTCACACGTAGAGAGGGTTACTGTTACAGCCAGTCATTGAGGAATCTATGAAGGCTGGGTTTATATACAGTCAAAGAGAGAGAAAGTTCTGACTGGTGGACCCATCTATGCAGGCAATAGAAGTAAATATTTAGCATTCCTCAGATGTCTCCACCATTAAGCTGCACTTTTTTTCCTCCATGCATGAACTTGTGTACATTAGGGTGCAAATACTTAACAGTTGTTTATGGTTGTTGCTTGTAGGTATTTGTGAATTCTAGAAAAGTCATGTTGTGTTTATAATGCGATGTGTCAGTCCAGCAGTTTGTTTTTATGAAAATAACCCTTCACACAAGGATTAGAGATGCATATGATTGAGATGATGGAAATATGTTTGTACAGTCATCGAAAGTGCAGCCGGACCTCATTAAGGCTAGCCTGTGGGTGGGTGGACTCGACTGAAGCTTGTGAGACTGCAGTAACAGTCACTGTTATTTGCTCACAGCCTTTCAATAAACTGAACAATGAGAGTATTCCAGGAAAGGCACAAAAACCGGGCCTTTCAATGGGATAGACACAATCCAACTACCTTCGGAGGGTTTATCACTGTGCTGGGATTAGCACTGCTATTAATGAACATAAATATAAAAACTTCTGCAAGAGAAGATGACACAATAAGGAGGAAGATACTGCCTTTGTGCAGGTCTTTGATGTTACTCAGGAACCATTTGTGACAGAGGAGTATTTTACCAGGATGAAACATCACTTCCGTTGAACTGAAGGGCTGTACTTTCAGATTTTTTATTTTCACTCTTGTGCAACCCACCATGAAGTTATTGTGATTTAACAGCGTTTTGATATATTCATACAAGCTTTATAAGAATTTAAACTGTTGGGGGACATGATCACCAACTTTGAATATCTGGTTTGAATAAAACTATTGTTGTAAATTTGCACACAAGGAAGCATTTTGAAATCCTTTAAAAGCACATATTGCAGTTTTTCTTTCAACATTGCACAACTTCTAGAGCAAGCCGTTGTTCCAGTCACACATCTGGCTGAAAGGGGAAGTGAAATACAGCAGTTCACTTACTGGCGAAGATTCATTTGCAAAGACTCTAAATGAGTATTTGTCCCTTGTTTCTGTACCGCAAACCTGCAACTGTCTGTGGCTTTGTTTTAGGCTGCTCAAATCAAAGTGGGCCAGCGAGGAAGGGAAAGTCCAATGCTTCAAAACATGACTTGAGCAACTCTCGGCCTGTGCAAACAAAAATGTGAGAGCTATGCCTGTCACTGTACTTGTTGCAGCATGACCATGAGTTGTTGTAAGTCTGAACTTGCGTTCAAGATGGGGAAGTGGAGGGAAGTCACTCAGTTTCCCATCATCCCTCGACTCATACTGCCTGCTTTGCACCAACGATAAGTTTGTAAAGCCCAAAACACATTTATCTTCCCTGCTTATTATTTTCCTTTTTTTTAAGCATAGCACATGAACATAGCAGAAGTGTCTTACCTGAGTGTTTGCTGAGTCCACCTCCCTCCTGGTGTGTGTGTGTGTGTCTCTCTTCCCCTGCTCTGTATCAGGTTGACAACACTGGCTATTTAATTTAGCAAGATCCCCTCATTTTGTCCAAGAACCAATAGAAAACCCATAAAAGCAGCCCTCCTGCAGCGCCTCTGTCAGTGCTCACCACCCTGTCTTAAGATAACGTTGAGTTTTACTTCCTTGAGGAACTAAAGTGCTATGACACACCCCTCAGCGTGTGTTTGTCTCCCTCTCTTTCTCGCTCTACCCTATCTTGTGTTTCCCTTTGAAATTCAAATTCGATCGTTCAAACCTGTATTTCTCTTTTGCTCTTACCACACTGTGGTACTCTCAGTGAATCCGTCTGTCTCCCTGCTTCTCTCTGTATTGCTGACGTTGCGCCTCTGCTTGTTCTGACAAGTGAAAAACCCAGAAAGAATTTACCAATAGTCCAGTGATACAGCCAGCTGAAAGGGGAGCGGCTTAAGCCCTTTTTGTGTGCTCACCTTTGCTGGAATGCAGCTCCTGTCAGTGCCGTTTGAGCAACACATCCCCGCCCGTGCATCTCTCATTCAAGGCAAAAATCAAAACAAATAGTAGCCAGAAGTGTGTCATACTTTGACAACACAACCTTTAGGATTAAATCGAGTGTGTATGACTTTGTTCACTATGTTACCTTCAGTGGTGGGAATACCTCAACATATAAATGTTTTATTAACTTGTTATGTGTTTGGTGTTGTCTTGGTGTGATGATGTTTAAATGTCAAGCAGGATGAAGAAGACTAATTGAATCGGAACATTGTTCATAATTGTTATGTTTCTTTTTGGGTTTTTGAGGTTATTTGCCATGTTGGAGTACACCATATTGTGAATTAGTACGTAAACATTGAAGAGCATGTGTGTGTGTGTGTATGAGAACAAGTGTGACACTTGCAATCAAAACTTCAGAGAAATCAAATTAAGTTTGCCTGTAAAGATTATTGTAGATTTTAGGTTCATTCTGACATCATTCAACAAGCTGAATATCCTTAACTTTTTGTGACTTGTGTATTTTTTAATATATTTCACCATCCAATCAAAACCACAGTTGCTGGACCAGTTTTGAAGCTCTCAAATCACACCAAAATACCGGAGTTGAATAATGAGTCGCTCCTGTGTTTAAAGCATTACTGTGAACTACAGCCAGAGCTGGTTTTATCTGTGAAACTGCTAACCCTAACAGTCAGACTTTTATAAACTATTCCCAGACTTCTGCTTTTCTCTAAGAAATTCTTGACTGTAACATCATCTGACAAATTCCCTAATAAACTAACATAAGGGCAGTGCATGTGGTGGGTTTGGAAATATTCATATGTACTATGGAGTTCCACAAACTAAGTAAGAAGCAGGATGTCGTCTAAAAGTTTAATCTACAGGGTTAGTTTATGGGATATGCAGTACTTCTGTTAACTCTATTTTCCTCAAATGCATGCTACACTGGGACTACATGTTCTGATTAAAAGGCCAGGCTGAGCTTAAACTAAACTAAACCTGTGCATGAAACCATATAGTGCCTGCTGACCAGGAAAACACACAGGTATCTGTCACTTACCACCTCCTCTCCCAGATGGATGAAACTCTTTGATTTTAGGAGGACCCGATACCCCCAAAATGACAGATTCATCTTTTCATTTATGGTTGTTTGTTAACTTTCCAAACGTTCTGTGCACACCTTTCCTGTTTATTAGCATCATTTAGAAGGTAAACTGACTAAATGTGTGAACTGAATAAATCTGCAAGTTGACGCCTGTCTCGTTCATTCCCTGTAATTTGTTAACCATCAATCATTTTCACAGCACAATAATTAAATTTCCCTCAGAGGTGTGTTTCATTGTTACTGTCACATCATAAAGCAATAAAATCTAAAGATCTAAAGTTCAATCTCGCTCTCATGAATCAGACTTTCTTTTCAGCTTTTATCTAAATGATTGAAATATAAATATACATCAAATAATACAGAGCAGGATCTGGATTAACAAATATGGACGCTGCTCTTTAGCAACAAAGCAGGCACACTTAGAACTACAGCAAACATGTCCGCCAGTCTAAAGCTGGGAATTCAATGATTTATTCAGAATCAGGAAGTGCCTCCCGCTTCTGGATCTGTGTTTATCTACATCTTTCTCTGAATGATAACCAGCTGTGCTGAGCAACTGTTAGCTAAGACTTTCACAGAAAGACATGTCCACTAAACACTCCCAAAAGTTAATTGCTGTCAGATGTGTAGGTTGAAGGGCAAACCGAGTCCCAGCTGGACCGATAAGAGTGCAGGGACAGGAATGGGCCCACGACACTGTGATGGATACCAAAACACACCTGCCGCTTTGTTTTGCCTCCCACTCAGCCCATCTGCAAGAAATTAACTCTAGTAAAGTCGTGGTAAAGCTTGCATCTGCAGAACAAGATGGTCTCCTTGGCAACAGACAGGAAGTAGTGCTTAAGCGGTTTCCTGACGACTTCCTCTTTATCGTATAATGACATCTCACAAGAAAACATCAGCGGAGAAAACTGCTGAATGTCTGTGCACAAGCGTGTGTGTGTGTGTATGAGAACAAGTGTGATGGCACGCACACTCCCATTTCACCTTACCACAGTACACAGCTTACACACTCGCCTATTTTGGTTAAGAGATAATGCAAGGACCTTAAATAATGTCACTTATCCTTCATTAAAAGATCACAGGAACCTTCCAGCATCCAACCTCACTCACATAATGGCAGTGCAATCACAGGATGACTAAGACGGGAATAATCAACTTCTGAAGTCAGAGAAGAGATGGTGCTTTTACTGATACAGGAGTAGAGGGTACTAAATATTTCAATGTAGTCAGTCTGCAACAACAAGAAACTTTTAAACCTTTTACCAGTCTTCTCTAACCTTCTTTTGGGGGGGATTTAAGGAACAATAGCAGGTCAGGAGTAATATATTTTAGCCTGTTTCTTTTCTTTCTCTTTAGAAAAGTGTCTTATTCTAGTATTTCCTTAACATTTTACCTGGAAACATATAAATGTTAAAAAAGTAATGGTCTATTAATGCTTATCCATCATATTAACATCCCTGTTTGTGCTGGTACTGTATGAGTCCCACACATGCTGTATACTTTCACACCGCTAACATTTTCTCCCACTAATGTGGGTCTTCTTTTCATGTGTAGTCATCTGTGCCATGTCTGCTGATTAAACTGGTTTTTAGCAAACTTGTTTGGTTATTTATAGTAAATAGACCAGGCAGACAACTGGGTTAGAGACAGGTTAGAGACAATAGCACCAATCAGTAAGCAGCAGTATGTCAACAGAGTGTGAAAGGAGGACATACCATTGTGATTAACGTACAGATTTGTTCATGCGATGTGTGTTAGATTAGCATCCGCATAGCTTGATTTGATCATTGTTTTCAAATGAAGCATTTTAAAGCAAAGATCATAATCTGTAACATCAATGCTACCATGCTTTTAAATATACCTGTCGGCACTCATAAGTCTTAAAACAACCTAAAGATGTAAAGGCAAGAAGAGGGGACACAGACTATGCCATAATATTCATTAGAAGTATTAATAAGTGTTGACTCATACTGGAGCAACATCTATTTTTATGATGTCTCTAGATGAGCAGGCTGATCTTCTTTTATGTTGAGCTGGTGTTACACCTTAATGTAAGTTCAGCAGGCATACGTCTGCCTTTTTTTTTTTTGGGGGGGGAGATTCCTGTTGGGTTAAATAAAATGATGTGGAAATTTTTCAGACCATTTCTGTAGGAATGTCTTTAATGTGTGTTTTCCAGTTCTACTTTGACAGGACAAAGATAGACAGAGGTGGAAAAAAGTATTTTAAACCCAAATTTATTTCTATTTAATCCATTTGCAAACACTGGATGTCACATCAACACAAAACGAGAACAGCAGCCTGTGACTGTGACTGATAGAAAGTCACAGCCAACAAAATCGCGCTATTTATTTTGCAATAATAAATGAAAGTTTTACACTTTTTTCTCACTTGTCCACTCAAATGGTTTATTTGTTGAATCACGTAGTGAAGTTGTCCAGGAAAAGTGATTCGTGCAGAGCCCTGCTTAGTGAAAAAACATTCACACAGTGAATGTCTTGCCTTTGGGGAAAAAGGTTTTCCCAACATGTCCATTCCTGTCTCATCATGTCTTGTCATAAAGTGCGTCATTTAAACTCTTGTTTTTTTTTAAAGCACCTACCCAAAAGGTAGATTGGATTGAAATGGTGATAGTTGGTCATTGTTTGAAGTATGTTTCACTGGCCTGTGGGCAGACATTGTTCAAATGTTTGTCATGCATAAGGAAAGTGTTGACTACAAATGAAGCTTTCTTTCATTCCAGGAACTTCCTGGTATACATGTCAGTGGTGGTTCTGCATGGGGTTTTTACATGCAAAAACAATTACTAGTATGCAGAAAGTTCAGGAAAAACCCGAAAAGTATAATACAGTTCCTGATACATCCCCTCCCAGCTGTTCACCATGTCGGTGTCTTCAGTGAGAGCAGGATTGTCACAGTCTCTTTGCTATTCTGCGCTTTACATTTTTATGCCTGTGTATTTCAGAAAAAAATAGTCCTAATCCTGTCACGTTGAAATGAATTCTTTTATTAGACTGGGTAATTTTTCTGTTACCATTTCTGAGTGCGGGTGCTGATATGTGGGAGTGAACTGTTATAGGATAGCACACTACTTTCTGTAGTAACTTTCAGTTAAGCTAAAAATATCAGCAGAAGTAGTCATTATTAAACCTCACCTGTGTGAAATAAGACACTTTCTTCTTAATAAGCCTGGAAGTGTTTTTTCAGAGTTTGTGAAACTATGAGTATCTGTATAAAAAAAAAACCTTTAGTGGGTGCACATGTGCTTAAGCTGTATTTGATTGTGAGGGCTGCACAGTGGTGTGGCCGTTGGCATTGTGGCCTCACAGAAAGAAGGTTGCTGGTTCAAGCTTTGCTGAGGTAGATTCAAACAGTGGTATTTCAATGTGAAGTTTGCACGTTCTCCTCGTGTATCCAGGGGTTCTCTCCAGGTTTTCTGACTATCTCCCACCATCCAAACACATGCATTAGGGTTAGGTTAATTGACCTCTCTAAATTCTCCTTAGGAGTGAATGTGAGTATAAATGGGTGTTTGCCTCTCTGTGTTGGCCCTGTGATGGAGTAGTGACCTGTCCAGGGTGTATCCCTCCTTTCGCCTGTTGTGAGCTGGGATTGGCTCCAGCCCCCCCGCAACCCCGTTCAGGGAAAAAGCAGTAAAAAATGGATGGATGGATCTCTGTAAATTCTCCTTAGGAGTGAATGAGAGTATGGATTGCCTCTCTGTGTTGGCCCTGTGATGGAGTGGTGACCTGTCCAGGGTGTACCCTGCCTCTCATCTCCTTATTGCTGGGATTGGCTTCATCCCATGAATTGGATTAAGTGAATGAACAAATTAAGTAATTTTAATAGTGACATAAATGTAAGTCCATAGAGACACAGGTGTCTTTTGAGGCAGACTTTTACTTGCCAAATGTCTACTAAGTAATCAGTTCTCCTGAGGTAAAATGTAGCCTCTAATGTCGACTCCTAGAGTCTATCAGCTGCCATTACAGGCCAGTGTCCTTTTTAATGTCACCTGAATTCTGCATGAATCATTCAAGCTTTTGGAAGTCTGTAGTATCAGAACATGACAACAAAGTGTTTTTTTTTCATTTCTCTGTCTGAGTGTTTCTTTGTAGAGGATATCATACTTCCTTTTTAAATGCTGACATAGAGAGTTGTGAAATCTGTACATTCTCAGAGTGTATTTGAGAACACAGATCTAAGACTGTCAGGCAGTTTGGCATACTGCTAGCTCCTCTTGCTGTTGAGTAAAGGATTATGGCTATAAATGCAACCCATTCAGTGTAGTGTATGGCTTGCTTTGGGTATGTGTGTGTGTGTTTTGAGTATCAGTATTATCTAAAATGCTCATATTGGTACTTCTGTACTTTTAATAGGACTGTCTAAATCAGTGCGATAATGCAAATTAATTAATCTGTGTGGAGTTTTTTAAACCTATAAGCCACAAAGTTATTACTCTTTCATTAATAAAAATCCAAATGTGGCATTATTTTAACGAGAGAAGCTTATTTTGGACATATATGACCGATCTACAGTACCACACAACTAAGCACTGTCGTTGCATCTTACATTATGGTCTACATTCTTACAGGTGTGTTTGCTGTTGGCCTGTTTGCTTGTTTACCTGCACAGATGTGACAGAAAAACATGAAAATGTAACACAGGAGGAGGAGAGGCAATGTGTGACCCAATACTGTGAATAAGAGGCGCTTCAAAGACAACCAGGTTGCTTTTTTATTTAGTGCAGCTGCACATACTGTACAGAGAAAAGGAACTGAAACTAATGTATCATTGTTATTACATTAGTATTGATTCGTATTGATACCAACATTGGAAATAAAATTATTAATATTTGGACTGAGCCTCCAGCTATAACTGAGCCAACAGCTTGGTTGAAAATCCTCTTGTCTCATTGTGCCTAAGGAAAGGTCATCAGAGGATATGCATGTCATCTTTACTCATTTGTCTCAAAGCCTGTGAATTTGGTGTTGCTAAAGATTTATTACAGTGATTTATGATCAAAGTGTTTAGGAACAGGAATCATTTTTGCATCAGAATAAGGAGAAACATATTTAAATAGTGTTTGGCTTAGTTGGAGTTTTACAGTAATGTTATCTTAAATGAAGAACAAACTTTTTTAAAAGACTGTTTTGGATCCCCTGCAGTTCAGGCACTAGGACCAAGCTGAAAACGGCCAAACTGAAGCTTGTCTCTCTTAGTTTAGACCGCCCACACGCTCCTCCATTGGCTCTGTTATCCAATGTGTGATTAGCTGTCCCTGCTGTCACTCCACCTTGCTTCCACACCAGTAAGTTGGTGAGAAGTCCTGGTTAATGAATTATTGTAAGTTCACGGTTTGTTCCACCTGGGTCATGTCAGCTGGAAGGATTATAATATCAGACATTAACGTTTGAACTGGTGTCCATGAGCATATGTGCATGCATGTTTATGAGTGTTTGGGAATTTGTTTAAGCAGAATATTCACTTTAAGATCCTCCTCATTATGTACAATGAGCATCCTGTAAAGTGCATTCTTTTATTAAAAGGGCAGATAAATAAACTGCAATATTATTACTATTGTTATTATTGTTATTACCTCCACCAAGGAGGTTATGTTTTCACCGGACCTTGTTTGTTTGACTGTTAGCAACATAACTCGAAAAGTTATTGATGGATTTTGATGTAATTTTCAGGATATGTTGGGAGTGTCACTGGAAATAAATGATTAACTTTTAGTGGAGATCCGGAAAAGATCCTGGATTCTGGATCACTTTGAAATTTTCAGTAACATTGTTGTGCTGCTTGGTGGAGGTCTCTCAGAGTGCTTTTCTAGTTGTCATTGTTTTTATTATTGGTTTTAAAAAAGTTTATAACTATATCATCAAAATAGAGAATTGTTGCACCTCAGATTGTTCCACTGTTCATGTCATGCACCAATATATTTTTCTCAGGTAACACTGGAGGAGGAAGAGTAGGAGAATCTGGAGGAGGAAGAATGGCAGAGGCTGGAGGAGCAGATACTGGAGGCTCAAACCACGAGGTAGAAAAGAGTTAAAACATGATGCATGTATGTGTTTTGTCAGATGAAATGATGATATGATAAAGTCAAAGTTAAATAATTTTTAAATAATGATAATATTATTTTGCTACATACTTTACAATCAGTCAAACCAACAGGAAAGGGAACATTAAGCTTTTAAAGGAGCTAAACTGAAAACACAGAGAGCTGAAAGATTACTTCTGTTCCCTCCACTTCTGCAATCCATTTTATTCATTCACCTTATTCTTTCATAATAAAGTTCTCTTCTTTGGTCTGTATCAGAGTACGGTTGGTGTTCATACTGGGCCAAAGTGCTGGGAGCTGAGGACAGTCCATTGTTACAGCCTCAGCAGTAATGCACTCAGTGAAAATCTCCCAACTCAAAACGAATTCAGCATCCATCCATTCCTTTACTCTGAGCTCTCTCCAGCCAGTAAAAGTCAGTCTGATGCTGACTCTTCCTCTGTCCCTTTCTTTCTTGTTCATGCTTTCTCTTATAACGTACTCTTGTTATTTTTTGTAACGAGTCAGAAACGTATATTTTAATTCTTTTTCTCTCTCTGCTTATATTATATTATATTAAAGATTTCCTGTCTTTTGAGAGTTTTTCTGCTCACTGCTGCAGTGATGCACTAGCAGACGTTAACCAAGTAATTATATGGATTGATTTAGTAGATCTGAATTTGAAGTTGAAGATTTTCCTCACTCTACATCCACAACAGTGACCCCTTGTGACAAAAGTAAGTTATTACTTGTTCTGGTGACAATCTTGGTGCCTCATCACACGTGAGACATTTGAGGTACAGACAAGTTCCACTTTCTCATTAACTTGATGTGGAGTTAATCCCAGTGTGTGTGGATCGTTTTAAAGTGGTCAAATGAGATCATTGTCTTGGGCAAACCTGGATGTAGATTAATCTGTCTAAGTGTCTCCACTTAGAGAAGAGAGACAAAAACTATGGCAGAACTTGAAGTGCAGATTTAACTATTAAATTTATTAGTCAGAATAAATCACTTATACTTAAGCTCACAGAGGTTACTAATGCATTACTCAAACGTTTGTAAAAGTCCTCATTTCTGGATTGAAGGAATTAAAAAATAACTGAACAGCTGGATGTGTAATTTCATTTGGAGAATAGCATGCTGTCACTGTCTCTCTGTGTCGATCTCAAGCCTCATGTTTACAAGCGAGCCTGGCCACAAGCTCATGCACCTTCATGTACGTTTATGCAGCCATCGACTTTCCTTCCCTACAAAATGCTCCAGAAAAATAGCAATGGCACTAAGTATTTCTGAAGCAAAATGCCAGGAAACGGTACAAAAATGTTAATCTGGAAACAACCAGAATCTGCATCGGTTTTACAGTTTTAACATTGGATTTATATTCAGAGCTGCAGGGACAACAGTTTGACTCAGAGCAACCTTCTCCTACCGTAACAGCATAAACGCTGCTTCAACATGTTCCACAAACCTGTGTTTTATGTAATGTTTTGTCCAGTGTTTCGGCCCTTTGCACATTCGTTTGCAGACAACGTAGGCCTGCTTCATGACACACTTTGTTTAGGCTCAACAGCAAACCATGTGGTGAAACATTTTAGCTTTTTGCATCTTTAATGCTACAAAGTCCTCTCCAAACAAATGTGTCTTCGAGTTTACATTGAAAATAACCATAGAAAATGTTTAAATAGGTAATAAGGATCTCTGTGACATATGCAAAGTACTTTTTTGGTTGGTGTCTTTTAGTGACTTTGTATAAAAGTGATTGAAGAAACAAAAGATACTTGAGATTCAATATGATCTCCCTTCAGCATGCTCTGCAATATTCTATTACTTATTAAGAGCTCACACAAATAAGTGATACTTTTCCAGAAGATCCTGTGTTGCTTTAAACACCTTTGGCATGTCTCCACAGCAGTGACACCTTCCCTGAGGCCATCAGCCTCAGCTTTACAGATCAAGGCACATAACAAAGATTCTCATCTTGTCTTCTTGTCACCTACTTTATTGATAATTTGCAACAGCTGAGCTGTTTTTTTTGTTGTTGCTCCTACAGGATCTAAAATGGGGCAAAAGAGTCTCCTGTTACAGTCTCACCTTCTTTAAAGCTCACAAATCCCTCTTTGACTTCTTTAATCCTCCTAATCCACAGCTTTTCTGCATGACTGAAGTAGATTTAATGGGTGAAATCAATAGGGTAGAAGAGCTTTAACCTGGGCTCACCTGGTCAGGTTGCTTCATGAAGATGAAGCTAGTAGGTCGGAAATTGTCCACATTCAGAGTAAAACCTATTTTATATGCTGCAGTAAGCTGTAATAGTCCCAGAATAGAAATTTTCAGCAGACACACGAGCTGCTTCAAACTCTCCTCATTGTTCATGATCTTGTAGAATGAAGTTTTTACTAAAAGTGATTTGGCCGTGCTTGCATGCATTTCTGTCACTAGCAAGCCAGGATTCAAGGTTTGTGTTCATCACGGAGGTTCAGCAGCAGCTTTGCTGAGTGTTACTTCAAAATCCAAAGCTTTATTTGTATAGCGCCACTTCACAACAATGTCATCTTAAGGCACTTTACAGACACATCAATTCATAATAAATTGCCTAATTAAGACAAACCAACAGATTCCATTAAACCTTGACTGAGTTGACAGTTGAAAGGGAAACTTCCTTTTAACAGGAGGACAAAACCTCCGGGGGAACCCGGCTCAGGGAGAGCAGCCATCTGCCTCCACCGATTGTGTTGGAGAGGATGGGACAGGAAAAACAGATCACTATGCACCACAACTTTTACCCAGGAAGACCTGCAGAAAAAATAAGAACTATGTTAATGATGCCAATACTGTCAGGTGTTTCTACATAGAAAAGTAGGAGAAGAAAAGAGCTCAGTGCATCATGGGAAATCCCTCAACAGTCAAGCCATGACATGGCCTGACTGGAGGGCTCGACCATTCCTAACTATAAGATTTATTATAAAGGAAGGACTGTGTTGGAGTTATGGAAGTTTATGAGTCTTAATAAGCACAATGGTCTCTATATTGTGAGAGTATGTTGAATAAATTAGCTTGAAGACCTTAAACTTAAATGTAGTAACAGTCTAATGTTTAGAAATAACCACATATTTATTTTTGTCTGGTAATGTGTTAATTTTCAAACTACATCCTTCGTTTTGAATTAGTAAATACAACATTTAACAGCTAATAGGGAATGAGTCCAGAATTTCTTACAGCTAATATTCACATCATTTAGTAAAAAACAAAAAGTTTTCTTAATTAAAAAAGGGCCTGACTTATCATGTAAGCAGTGGAAAATTAGAAGAGTATCCTTTAATGTCACATCTACTGTTTGATGCTGTTTACTTTATTATGATTTTGAAACCAAACACTGTTTTACAGCTAAAGCTTGCAAATACAGCTTAGGATGCCTTTTGGGTTGTATATGACAATGTTTCAAAGTGGTGGAAACCAACAGCAGAATATATACATGAAATATAGAAGACTCAGAGTAGGAACAGATGTTGTGCCAAAATATATATTTAAAAAATCTGACATGTATCCCTGCACAAAGAATGTTGATTAATTCATTTTCTATACTGCTTAATCCAATTCAGGATCGCAGGGGAAGCTGGAGCCTGTCCAGCGGGGGGAGGCAGGTACACCCTGGACAGCTCGTCGGTCTATCGATCACAGGCACAAAAACTATTTAAGTAAAGTAAAATGTTTTTTTCTGGAGATAAAAAAAAGACCCTGTTTGTTTCTGGAGTAGAAAAATAACACAAACTAATCATTTCAATGTAGTTTTTAGCATACAGGTACCTGGTTTGCACAAATGAACTTTAGGCTGGACTGGAGTTTCATTTGTGGAAAAGCAACGACATGAACAAATTCTCTCTGAATTTCTCTCTCAGGCACATTAGCAAGAAATAAATGTGTAAAGATGCTGCAGTGAATTTCAGGAACAGTTGAGGAGTAAATGGTTTCCATATTCCCTTAAAAAAACTACCGCATTACGCTTCAGGTACCTTAATTCTTCTTTATGGAATAAAAATAAGACAAGAATGTTCACTCTCCAGACAGTTTGATAGCTTTTCACACATATCCACACTGTCTTGAGAGACACGAGGTTATATCATGTCATCTCTTTAACTATAATGAGTTTTTTGATTCTTGCCCTGTGATTCTTCCCCACCTCGTTTTATGATGTTGATCATCTGAAAACTCATACACATAGTTTGAATGACTTAGACTTAGATGCCGTCGCAGTTGCTCAATCCAATATAAAATAACGTCATAAAAATGTGGAATATTATCGGTAAGAAGTATTAGGGCATGACTAAGAAAAAAATGGGTGTGTATTCAATCAAAGCTGAAGTGATGGGTGGTGGTGAGTAGATGACAAGCAGCGTAAAGAATTGGACATCTCTTTCTAACTTACAAATTTCTGCAGAGCTCCAGAAATGACGGAATATGATGCAGAAAGGAAAAATGTCAGAGAAAAATACTTCACTTCTTTGCGCTGAGGCGTGTGGTGGATGAAAAGTTTCTAATGTTGCAAAAGTGAGTCATCAAACACAGATTTTAAAAAATCAAAGCAAAACAAAATGATCTGGTTTTGGGATGTTACTCGTGTGAATCGGATTGACTGATTTAATGGAGTTTAAAAGAGCAACAAAGATATATAACAAATAAAATAAATATATCTTCAAAAACCATGTGGCATCAATGTGTCATTAGAACCTTCTGAGCTAAAATTGCATTGGTCTTTGTTGATCTTCGTTCTAGAGCCCTGTTTGGGTTTAGTAACATGTAAAGGCATACAGAAAACCTGCACACAGTTTTGAAGTAGTTACCTGTAGTGCAGTCATTACTGCACCTGAGACAACGCTATAAACTATGAAGTCATTTTCATGCTAACTGAACCAACACATGGTAAAATAATCCCACAGTGGCTGGACTAATGTTGATCATGTACTACACTGTAGTTGCACCTTTGTGTTACCTGTGTTATTAAATTCCTTTGTTGGCTCCGTTTCCTGACCAGTGGACACAACCAGCTGGGGGGATTATAACTCTTGGCTGACATCTTGGAGGAGTTGTGCTAAGGAGAATGAGACGTGTTGTTAAAATATTCCCGGATGCACTTCACATATTAAGACAGAAAATGTCCTGCCATCCTGCAAATGCAAAAGACAGCAACATGACGTGGATAATGGTCCATATAATAAAAATAAGTCCTTGTGGGTACTGAAGCCAATGCCCAATGCTTACATCATAATACACATAGTTAAAAAATAAGTTTGAAGTGTTTGTGCAGGCTATCAAGCTCATTGCTAAAGCTATTGATGCTTCTCCAACTCTTGTTAAAGACTGAGGAAAAGTGTGTTTCAGGCCAGGAGAGTTATGGTTCATAGTGCTTTCACACCAACCCTCTAATGCTCCATGTATCATATTTGTTATATAGAGTTTCTATGACCTTTTGCAGAACTTTATGGTAAAACTTTGCTCAAAATCTTGTTGAACACAATCTGATACTTGTCTTTTGCTCCCTGGTGGATACTTTCTGCACTGCAATAATTTAGACCAGACCTGTCCAATTTGGGGCCTGTGGGCCAAAGTATGCCAACTTTATTAATTCATAATTTTTTATAATTATTTTCCCAGTTCTTTTGAAATGTTTTAACTGTTGCAGTACCCTATCTGACCACAAATAAACATTGCATTACATCGTGGGCAGGGTGGCGCTGTTGTTCTATCAGCTCAGATCTGAACAGCAATACTCAAAGATGGATCATAAGAGGCAGTCGCACACTGACAAGAGAAAGTTTAAAAGTAGTTGGGAACATGAGTACTTTTTTACAGAAATAGATTTTAAAGCAGTATGCCTAATATGCAAGCAGAAAGTTGATGTTTTAAGAGAGTTTTAACACTATGAAACATGGCATTCTCATAATTTGTCGAAGTACACAGGAGAGGAGCGAAAGGTGAAGGCTCGATGCTTGCTCCAGCCATCATCTGTACAAGAAAGTGCCATGCGGGCAAGTTATCAGATTAGCTCTCTCATCGTCAGAAGTGGACGACCTTTTACAGTGGGTGCAGTTTACTGAATTTTATATCCTCAAACCTACATTTTTAGTTTTGGCCCACGACCATCCACCAAAAGTCATTTTTGGCCCTCCAATGTAAAGAATTTGGATACCCCTGATTTAGACAAATGTCGCAGGGCAAAATATACTAAATATAGTTTCCGCCTGCTCAGGAACAAAAAGAAAACAAGGGAAGGCCCAAATGCATTTATTTTATAAGAAAATTAGAGAAAATTTAAGTCTATAAAATGCTAAGCCCCAGGGGTTAGGACCACCCCAGATAGGGGGGTTGATTGGAGACCCTGGCCAGCTGGCTCCTATGGGCCATCAACAGCAAGGCATGCAGCACAAGAACCAAAATCAATCAACAAATCACCAAAACAACAAGGCTGTAACCTCACTTTGCTCACATTTCTTTTGCTGGGAAATTCATCAAAAACCATCTGAGTTTGTTTTGCACACAACCATAGTTTAGTCTGATGATGTGTAAGGTTTTGCTGATGACTGCTGCTGAATAACAGGCGTAAATGATATGAAACACATATCAGCACTTCATTCTGCAGCTTAATTGTGTAGTTGGCTAATAAGCTCTGCACTGCTGTGTTGTGGTGCTTATTGTGACAGCTAATCAAATATGTCTAGCGAGTCTTTTGCCAAAAAGGTTGTCCTACTGTTTGTGACAACCATGACGTTGCAGAAAATTCAATTCAGGACGCAATCCTCTTGTCACCGTCTTTATAAAAGATTACTAATACATTCTGTACTGAAAAAAACACACACAATTACAGATGTTATCCTTTAATATTCACATGAGGTTTTTTAGGCTAATACCTGCTGCTTGTTTGTTTCCATCCGTCTTCTCCTAACGCTTCAGGTAAAAACATGCAAAATCCCACCTAAAGGCTAAAATTCCCAGTCCTCAGATGTTTACACGGACTTCCTGTCCGTCAGGGAATTGATTTTAAAACCCTGCTAGTTTCTAAATCACTGAATGGTTTCTGGCACAAATATATTCAGGATGTTCTGGTTTGTTTTGAACCAATCGCGCAGGTCATCGGGGTTAAATCTTTCTGCTCCAGAGTCAGAACCAAACATGCTCCTCAAACTGCCAGAAAACTGCCAGTCTGCTGAATCTCACAGCTGTTTGCCTCCTTTTATTAAAACATTTCATTCCTCAATGTGGAACTTTAATTTTTTTTTACATTTTATTTTATTTAAGTTGATTTCTGCACCTGCTATGATGCTTTTAATGTTTTTATAAAGCACTTTGAATTGACTTGTATCGTGAAATGTACTGTGTAAATAAACCTGCCCTGCCTAAAAGGCCTACGATCATAGTGGCTGCAGGTACTCTGAGCTGTGTTGGCATAACATACACCCAGCCCCCACCCCACTACTACTATAACTGACGTCTGATCTACATTCAAACCTGTTGACCTGTTTGTGGCAGGAAGCAAAGAACAACCTAAAGTAAATCTGAGTTTTTTGCTTTTTCAGCTGTGCAGACAGTATCTGATTTGAGAGGCATTTTTATGAAGAAATCTGTGGGTGGTGGTGAATCTTTCTGGAAAAACAGACCCTCAGTCTCTGTGTCATGTAAACCAGCGTGCACAATGTGAAGCTCATCATCTGAAATTAGCTTGCCTTTGCGAACAGCTCATTAGGGCTTTCAGGTTTCCTGGTTAATTATTCGACTTCTGCATAATTACAGTCAGGTGCACATTAAAGTGACAGGCATTGTGTTGCGATTGGCATTTGAAAGGTTTTGTGCTGCCGGTTGCTTTGTGGGGCGAAACTGAAAGAAGGCATTCAGATGTTTGGGCTGCAATTATCTACTATGATCAGTGAAGATTGAAATGTGACAGGCATTTTGTTTTTATGTCTATTTTGACTTTTTGATTTACTCTTATGATTCTTGTAAATACATTTACAAACAGGTGATAAATTAGAAGAACAAAATCTATACCAGATAGGCTAAGTTGACTAGTTTAAGCAATAGTAGCTTAGCTGGAAAGGGGTTTGTGGGCCATACAACCACAAAGGTCCCCAGCTGGACCCAAACTGGGTTATACATGCAATATGGGGAGACATGGCTCAGATTTCATAAACTAACTTTAATATGTGTTTCAACCATAGACTGTATAAAAATATGGACGGAGCCTCCGTGACGTCACCCATAGGTTTCTGAAAAGCTGAATTGAAGCT
>JBAMHV010000006.1:4611014-4625463 GCA_037177535.1 Pseudomugil gertrudae | reverse complement strand
GATGAGGGCTGAACTGCAACTTTTTTCACTTCCGCATCGGCTTCACTTTTTCCAGCGGGTCGTTGCCGCTTGGTTTCAACAAGTGTCTGGATGAATTCTGTGACCTTAACCCTTTTATACCATGAGGTATAAAGTGCAACTCCTCGCTACTTCATGTTATTTTCATCATTCAAACTGTCCCTGATTTAATTAAAATATCTATTATTATGATTGTAAAAGGGTTAGAAAATAGTCCCACAAACAGCAAATAGTGAAAGAAACTTTTGTAACTTCTGGAGGCTTTAAAAATGTTGTTTGACTTTAGGCAGACAATGCAGGTTTTGAAATGAAAAAAGTTTCATGTAACTTGTGTGAATGACCCCATGAACAGTCGTCTTAACCTCCTATCTGCACCTCTGCACTGAGCTGTTTGCCTTTTAAAAAGAGCAAGTTGTTTAAAAACCTTTATGTAACAAAAATATTTTGCACATATTCTTTTGATGTTTTGCCACTGATACATTTTGAGTGATATAAGTGAGTAAATGTGAGCATAGCAATATTTGTTGCATCTAACATAAGTTATGCTAGGTGTCAAAGAATTTGGCTAGTTCTATTTTTTATTTTAAAATTCAGAGGTGCTGGATATTTTAAACTTAAAATAACCCAAATGTGATGTATGTCGGTTACATCTCAATCGCTTTTATTACATCTCTAATAGCGTGTTAGAGCAGAACAGGCCATTTCCTGCTACACGGCTAAATGATAAAGCAAAGATGAAGAAAATCCAGAAGATTTTAACTGGATATTTTTACCAATGCCACCTTATAACCATCATAACCATGCCTAGTTCCTATTGCTACATATTTTTATATTATTTATTGTTTGTTTTATATGTATAAAAAAGTTTAATTGAAGAATTTGAGTAAATGTAGGAGGTAGTTTCCTACCGGCAGGTAAAGTTGCTGTGTGGAAACCCAGCATTTTTTTACAACATAACCAAACTTTTATGAAATAATTCATACATTTTATGTGTTTGGGAAATCTAAGAAATTGAATTTATTTATTTATTTAGCAGGAAAAACTAAACCCAACAAAGCCGTTTTCTGGAAACCACATCTTGAAGTTTTTATTGATGACCTTGCAGCCACACTTCCTGCTGTCATTTAGAGCCATTTTAGGCCAAACATTCTTCGCTATCTCATCTGGGACGCTCAGAGTCTTAGTACAGTTATGATCTATTATTGTTATCATAGCATACAATTATTTAGCATAGTACCAGCCTTCAGGATGGTACCAACAACTAAAATATATTTCTCTAAGCTGTGGATGCTTTGACAGCCCAGAACCTGTGCACTCAAAAGCCAGTCCAATCCACTTTATTTATTAAGGATATATATAAAAAAAATAAACATCTTCAAAGTGCTGCACAGAGTCAGGCATCACTAAATAATATATAATAAAATAATTATATATTAAAAATAATAGAAACATATGAAACAAAAAAAATAGATGCATATTTATAAGAGGGAAATCGGCTTCCCTCCTTAGGCTGCTGCCCCTGCGACCCAATAAGCAGTGGAGAATGGATGGATGGAGATTCATACCTAATTGAAAAATAAATAAATAAATAACCCTGCCTTAGTAATAAATATGCCAAATTAAATGTATCTTTAATTTTAGCTCCTCATGTCCCCAGCTGGAGATCTTGCTCTTCACACTGGTCACAGTGGAAGTTTGTAATGAAGTACTGGAGGTGACCATCAGGTTAACCTGTGACTGTACAGGCAGGTGGGTAACATATTTACCTTATCTGATAAGGAGCTTGCTGCTGGGCATTGTATAAAGACATTTTGTATAAAAAAACTAAAATAAACTGGTTTCTATGTACACACTTAATCCATACCTGATGCTGGGATGAGCAAGTCTTCATTCTACAGTTTATCTTCTAGACAACAGACCAGTTCAAAAAATGTGTAAGAGTACAGCAAAATGTCTTGGAAAAAACAATTTGGAGAGAGATACTTAAAGTACCTATGTATCATTTATTAAACAACTATTGATCAGTTTGTCTGAGTCATTTTTAGTGGAAGGAAGTTCTACACAAACACAGCACAAGCCTTTGTCACCGTATCCACTAGGGGGCACTGTGGCAACATCTTTGATTTATTTCCGGGGTAGTCATCACTTCCAGGGTGGGAATAAATTTAGAAGAAATTTCTGAATCTGGCCTTTTGGTATAGCACTAAACGACGAAGATCAGGAGTTTGCTAACTTTATCACATTTTTTGGGTCTTTTTATATGTGTGTTATATCCAAAATATTCAGACTCATTCCAAAACATATATTTCTTCCATAAAAGGTAAAGCTTTAGTTATAAATGGTGAAAAGTGAGTTCAGTCTTAGTTTATTTATTTAAGTTCAAATGACCAAGAGAGCCATAATGATCACACCAACCATGTGAGGGTCTAATTAGGAAACAGCTCTAAGTCTGTTTGACTGCATTCATCATCTGCTTCTCTCTTTTCACCACTGCAAACCAAAGGGGCGCTGACAGCTAACCTGCTGAGTGATAATGAGCTGCACTATGTTCCATTTCCTGTTTGCCTTTGTGTCTCTTCCCCTTCCATTTCCTCTCCTGTAGTTTGTGTTTAATGATCTCTAGTGTGACTTTGTCACACTGCAGCCCGGGAGGTCTGCTGCTGCCTCTTTGCCAAGGAACAGAGGGAGATAACAATGTGCTGATGGTGCCAACCACAACTCCACACCGACGTGGTGGGCGCTTTCATTAAAGACGGCATACTCGTCTTCGTTTGCTAGGCTAATATTACACCCTGCCTTTCCTCCTTCCTCATAAAAGGAGTGCCGGTGTTTCAAAAAGGCTCTATTCGTGTCATTTTTAAGAGGCTAACAGAGAACCAAAAAACACCTCCCTCACATTGATGTCTGCAACACAGCCGCACACATGAACGAATCTGTTTGTCCTGTTTCCCCAGCAATCATGCAGGTGGCTTCTTTTTTCACTCTTGCTCATATGTGTTTGCTTTCTGTCCTTGTTATCTGTTTAGGGGGTTATCAGGCTCAGCCAGCCTAACGGATAGATGATCCAATCTCTGGGGAGAATCGCGGTAACTGGCGGAAATCATGTGTACTCAAGAATGAACTGCTCAAGGGAAAAGTTTGTAGTTATTACAATGTTTTGGTTTTGTTTAAGGAAAAAAAAAAGGTCAGTTCAAAAATGGTGTGCAGATTAAGGTATTGGCATAAGGCACAATGACTTATTGCAGCATTTAAACTGAGTCAGACCATAAAACATATTGGCTAGCATCCTCCATAAACTGCTTTTTTTATTGTTTACAACCAGCAGCATCTCAAGATAAAACCCCTGTCAGTTTGTGGTACCATTATTGCACTAAAGCTACAGGAAAGAAGGCTCGGTTGTGGCAAAATGTACATCTGCTTTTGTTTAGAGGATGTAGCTGCTCTGACCCCATGGTTGAATGGAAGTCTGTAACCCAGTCATGCAATCTCTCAATTTCACCATCCCACCAATGCGAAAGTATGTGGCATATTTCTCCTACACAGTCATATGATACCTCTCTTATTGGTTTTACTGTAGCCACAGAGGGAGCTGCAACAAATTGCTACGTTAGCTGAATGCTAACAATGTCAGAGTGTTCTCTTGTGGCTTCATGCAGCAACCAAGGACCTCGCTTTCAGTGTATTTAAAGCTTCTCTGTAAATCCTCCTCTGTCTCTTTCTTCACTCTGTCCCTAATTCTTTTCACTGCGTTCAACTCGTCAGCATCTTTCCTCCAATATCTTTTGCTACACCTGTAATTTTATCTTTTCACCTCCATGGTACAGGCCTTCTCTCTGTGTCCTCTAACACCAGACTTCCCCAGTAATCTAATTATTTATTGCAGCGATTCAGTATTATCACACTGACTCACACACCTGCATCTCCTCTTGCTGCATTAGCTATAAAAGATCAGCTATTGCTGTTTAAAAGCATGTGATATGGGTTTGTCTGGTGTTAATATTTCTATGCAGAATAGTGCAAAGCTAACAGCACCTGACCAAAATGTGCTCACACTGATTCTGTCTCAGCAGGCCCTTTCATCCACAGTCAATAAAAATACAGTAGGCTACTCTATGAGGTGTAAAAATAGTGTCACATTTTAACAAAGACAATTTTAAAAACTGGAGATAGGAAATATATGTGTGTGAGGAGGTGGGTGGGATGTGGGGTGTTTAATACTGTTCAGAAAAGAAAAATTCACATCTCTACAGTCTGCATATAAATATTCTATTAACTTCAGCAGGTTCCATAACGGCATGGCGGTGCAGTAACGTTGCCTGGAATTTGAAATGGAATTATTGTGAAGGTGGAGAGAGAGAGAGAGGCAGTGGTGAAGAAATGGCTGTTTCCTTTCTTCCAATTTTCCTCCTCTCCGCTCTTTCGCCCGTTTTGCCTTATCATGGGCGACACTAATCCAATTTCAGCTCTGCTTGTGACAGCTCTAATGTGGTTTTGTGTACCGATTCCACCCTCCCGTGTGTTCGCACAAACGCACGAGTGGAGCGTGTACACTTTGAAAGGTCATGTACAGTATCTAGGCATACACAGTGTGCAGGTTGTATACACATTTTGTACTTTATGGTTAATACTAATACACAGACAAGTACAGTAGGATAGAAACGGTCTGATTTAAAAAAACAGCACGTTACAGATAAAGCCTATGCCAGAATTTATCTGGCATAATAGTGACTCAGCATTGACGGGTTTAAAAGCACATTATCCCCTCTGAGTTTTCATTGATATCGCAGTTTAGGAGAAACCCCCAATGGATGAGTCAGTCTTCCTTTGTGTTGTTCATAGCATTGCAATTTTGTATTAAAAAATCTTGCACAAACATTCAAATCTTTCCAAAAAGTGACTCACATGTGAACAGATTATGTGTTATTTTGGGCAAATTGCCTTTTTTAACTGGACTCAAGCATTTCAAGTTGCCAAGAAGATCCAGTGTGGTGGGTTTTGGAGATCAACTTCCACTGCAAAAACAATCTATCTCTCCTTTCCAATCTTAAATTCATCCTTAAAGTCTTTTTGATCTTGTTTAGACAGTGATATACTTGGAAACAGCAGAATGTGACAAGATTATTAATCATGTTTTAAGAGTTACATATCTTGAATTTCTTACTTTCTAAATCTTAAAATAGTCTTTTTACAAGCATATTATGTTAAATCAAGTCACTGTTTAAGATAAAAAATTTGTCTTTCACACCAAATTTTAGCTGTAAAATCTTGTTTCAAGATCTCCTCCCACCAGTTCATATGCCAGCTGTAGCTCCACAGGAAAAGTGGTCATCTGCCATTTTGAAGATTACTGGTTTGATTCCAGCTCCCCCAGACTACGTGTCGAAGTGTCTTTGGGCAAGACACTGAAAACGATCACCTTTAGATGGGGTCAAATGTGTGCGATAGGTAGCAGTCTGTAGAAACCTCCTTGGCAGTACTGTATGTATGTATGAATGGTGAATGTAAAAGCACTGAGTGATCAAAAAATATTAAAAACGTATTATACAAGTACATTTCATTTACCATTGGTCTGTGATTTTCAAGCATCTATAGCCGCTTTTCCATTAGTGCTTACTTGACTCTACTCAACCAGCAGTACTCTACTGCTTTTCCATTACAAGTTATAATCTTCTAATGTGGGAGGGGTCCCCCCGTGCAATGCAGAACACCACAGAAGAAGACTGAGACGGAGATGGAAGACCTCACGGTACCTTTTTGCCCAGGGCTCAAATTATGGTTTTTTATGGGAAATCAAGAGACGTTGTCGGAGAGCAAGACAAAACACCCTGGATCACATCAGGCCAATCAATGGATGCCAACCTGTGGACATCATGCTACCTGTATGACTCGACACGCTTGGAACCTCAATGAAGTAGGTACGGTACTGGGTTGAGTTGTGTATGGTCAGGTAGAGTAGGTACTAGTGGAAAAGCGTCATATGTGAAGCGAATGGGAAGAAGATCAGCTTCTCCAAATCATAGTCAAAACCAAGATTGTGGTCCCTAGCCGAAAATGGATAGAGTGTCCTTCCTGGGTCAAGAATGATGTCCTGGCCTAGCGGGAGATTGCTTTATCTCCAGGGTCTTGTGTACAAAGGAAGGAAGAAGGGAGCGGTATGTCAACAAGCAGATTGGTGAGTCCAGAGTAATGCAGACTGCATCAGCCTGTTGTACAAAGGGTAGAGCCAAAAGAAGCTCTTGCTGTGTTAGATGGTCGATGTTCCTAACCTCACTGAGGGTCGTGAGCTGTGGGGAGAAAAGTGAACGAATGAGATGGTGGACACAAGTTGCTGAAATGAGCTTACTCCACCAGAGATCTGGTACTTGGACTATGAAAGGAACCAGATCAAATGCCTTGGGGATCTGGTTTGTCCTGCCTTCTTGACTTTTCCCAGATGAGGTGTTCCAGGAACGTCGTGCTGGGAGGGAAAAGTGACCGGGGAGAAGCCTCGGCTTTCTTCAGACAAGTGATGGATGGCTGGATGAAATACATCTGTTTGCTCGTTGTTCTTGTGCTGGATTGGAATATAAAACCATAGTAATACTCTGCTGTTCTTACCAATGTGTTTTTGTACCCACAACTCTTTCAGTTTGTCTTCATATTTACAAAATTTTTTTTAAAAAGTAATACTTCTTTGTTGTTACATTGACCAGACTCCCGAGGTAAACCCAGCCATGGTGTAAGTCTTTCCTTTCACTCCCAGCACAACACACGGCTGAGTTACATCAGTCTCATGGGGGAATTGTTGGTGGAGAAATTAGTCTCTCTGCGCCACTGTGATGGATTTCTCTCTCTTTGATTATTGAATCACGGTGCAGAATTGTGAGATCAGAAATAAGCCCTTGGCTCTTTGATTCAGAGTGACTGACACCAAAGGTTGGCGTTTGCCATTGATGCTTTAGAGATTGCATTGTAGTGGCTAGAAATGGGAAAAATACGCCCCCTCACAACAAAGCTGGACAGAAATTGAATAAATCATACCAAAGATGTACTTCAAAAGGGCCTCAGAGGGATGGAAACTGGATTTTGTGCACTGATTTTGTACAGTAAGAGCAGACAAAGCAGTGTAAGTTATTAGTGCTGGTTTGGTTAACGTTAAACCAGGCTTGTTTTTAGAACCGTATTATTCGTTTATTATGGATCCTGAAGAAGTTTCCTGTTGTAGGAATCTCCAGGAGGTATGTCTTGACCTTCAGTGACAAAAGCATTACACAGCCTTAAATCCATTGTGTGTGTTCTTTCCTGGCTCTATCCAAGCTGCCATGGCTGTTCAGGCATGTCACAGATAAAATAATAAATAACATTTTCCTGGTGATGCGTGCAGATATTTGTTAAACTTTCATGTTTTGAACATATGTCTGTTTGGACTCTTATACTGTGCAGTGTATTTTTCTGATTTCCATTATGAATAGGTGCCTTTTAGAGGGATTGTCCTTAAATCACAACACAAACCAGGTTTTACTTGATTGATGTTTATTGTGGAAAGTTTTAAACACATTCTAGAGATTTTTAGGTGTTTTTATATGTGTAAAAAACAGAAAGTTTGTTTATTCCAGCCTAGTTGTGAGGTTTGTAGTGGAAGTAACTCCAGTCTGCAAACAGATGCTGATCTGTGTTGATTTCACACTTTTATTGAGTTATTAGCATGCAAACATCACATGCATGTGGTGCGTGAAGAAGCAACAAGTTAGAGGAAGGCCTAGTAGAAACATAATTGTGAATCAGTTCTTTATATTTTTATTCCTTTATCTGTTTTCTGTCAGCAGGCTTGAGATTGATTGCTGTTTTTTGCTGGTAATTCAGATTAACCAGCTGACCATGCAGATCTTTATGGGCTGAATGAAACTAAATAGCAGACAATTATGCACATTATTGGTGATACTGGTAATATTTTTTTTCAATACCTAAAAACCAAAATGTGATTTCTTAGGTAGTGTTAATTACAGCCACTTAGAAATGTACACTCTTATATGAATCTTATGAATCAGTTCATAATCTCTGTTTATAATTTGCTCTAAAAGTGACTACAGATCTAGTTCGTATCATAAAAGTATTCCAGCTTCTGTGAAGTGGTGGTGGGGAGAAGCACTGAGCTGGTACATGTGAAGCAAATTTATAACTCAAAGAAGTGCTAAAGGCAGCCGTTTTCCTGTGGCTCTGTCTCTCAATAAGTCATTTTACACTGACCACACAGACGAGATGAAGTAAAGTTAAAGTTTTAAAGCCTAAAAGGTTTTTCTTTGCCTCTACATGCACCCTCAGCACCTTGCAATTTCACTAAATGTGCATATACACAACTTTCAGCACACCAAAAACAATTCTATTTAAGGAGTTACAGCTGGGAATTGTTTAACAATTGCGATTCCCCTCCCTCAGAGATGCATCTTTTTTTTTTTTGCACAGTTGGGTAGCGACGTAATGCGAGGCAAGGTCACGGAGTCTTTGTCAGAAAGCTCTGCAGAGGACAAAAAAGGGAAAACAAATGGTGGTGAAACAAAAAGCCAACATCACCCTCGCAGCAGGGGGGGTAATTGCATCACAAAGAGGTAATTTAAAACAGGGTTGAAGCCAAGCAGCGGTAGGGTTTGTGTGTGTGTGCAGTTTTGTGGCTTATTGTTACAAACTCACAAGAGTCCAGTGGTGAAGCCGTTCAGTCAGCAGTGTGTGTCGTACATCATTCAGACAATAATGCGGCAGTTTATAGAGATCCTGGCTGAAGGATTGTTTACACTGAAATAATGGATGAACTTAACTTTCACTTTTAACCACATTTGTCATAAACAATCATCTAACAGAATTTTCAGTAGCAGATTGAAAATAATGATAATGAAATGCATCATGGGTAATAGGCACCACTCAGTCCTCCACCACTCTTTTATTCATTCAGAAATTTAATCAGCAAAGTATTAGGATATCTATATTTAGTGCTTTTACCATTAAAATGAATTTAGTTAGTTTAAATTGTAGGAAATGGCATTTTTCATCCCTCTCTCTCTTAAAACTCCTACATATTAGATGACTCTCTCTGATTGGTTCGCAGGAACGGCTCCTTCTGAAGTAAACATGGATGCTACCATTCAAGTGAGAAATGTTTTTAAAAGCTTTGCTAGCTTGCTGCTTCCCTGTTGTTTCTGTTTAAAATCAGATCATCCTGTGCCATAAGCTTCAGGCACCTGGAATCATCAGATATTTTTCAGGTTATTTTCTGATCTTGGTTGCTGTTTCCCTGCTGCGACACACCTGACTCAGTTTTGGGTCATTAACAGGTTTGCACATGCAAGTGGCTCTTTAGAACCCGAGTTTGTGGTCCTTGATCAAAAACATCACTACAGGATTTTAATACAGTATTTAAAATAATAGGAAAAGAAAAAATAATCCCAAAAACTTCTGGTGTTTTATTCTTTTGATATATTATTTTAAGAGATATTGAAAAAAACAGGAAAAAGGGGAAAAACATTTTGTTTTATCAAATCTGCATCTGATTCTAGTCTTTAGTTAAAAAAAACATCCAGATGTGCACTCTGGATGGTGTTGAAACCATGTTGGAAAACATGTTGGGTGAGAAGACCCCACAAAGACGTAAATCACAACGCTTGATCACTGAGACCAAATATCACAAGAGGATATGAAGTGGGAATTGTCCTTTAATTGTCCTTTACCGCCTGCAGCACAGATCAGGTCATCTGGTGGCTTGTTAGTCCCAAAACACTCTGAAGTGTAATAAGCTTCCAGCCTGCTGGAAACACTAGCACAGTGTCTCAGTCTGAAAGAAGTGTTTGGAGTCTCAGAAGCAACATGGCTGGGGGTGAAGCCAGCAGTGTAGTTTGAGACTGGAAATATAATCCCAGTGACTGGTCTTAGTCTTTTTTTTCTGTTTTGCCAAGAAAGTCCCTTCAGGATTTAAGCAGCAGCCATGATAAGAGCTGTTCAATTTCTCTAAATTCTTAGGAAAGCAGCGTCAGTACTTCTTTTGTGATCTCCCTCAGCAAAGGAAATACTGGAGGATCCTCCATAAAAGAAAGGCAGGAATCTGTACCACAGTCCTTTGCAGCCGGCTGGAAGTGTTCTTCAGTTGTGTTTATTCACGTATGTGGATGAAAATGAGGACAGTGGAGTTGGTGTGAGGACAATATTGATAAAAAAATAATATTTTACTATCATATCTCAATATACTATCATGATATATAAGCAGCCCTAAATAATATAATTACTTAATTTATTTTCCAAGTTTGAAAAACAAAAGGAAATGTATATAAATTAACTTAAGATTATAATAATTATATGAAATTGCAGGTTAGAATAAGATGGGAAAGTAAACCAGAGTTTAGGTCTGACAATGAAATGGGGATGTGATTATTTGATGAATTCACTGCTAAAACTGCTGCAGTAGAGCTTATTTTTTACACAGTAGTGCTCCTGATGGTTTATATTCCTCATGAATCCTGTCCTTTCTCCGAGCTCATCCCAGCCAGTAAAAGTCAAAGTACAAAATGCGGTGTGTCGATGTACAGCTGCTTGTGTGTAATGCGGTTCTGTAAAGCAAAATGCAGCTGTATCATGATGGTCCAGGCTGGAAAAAAATATGTTACAATGTGCAGTTTCACCTCAGAGTGTTGCAGGGCAATCCCAGCTCCAGGAATGTACATGATTGGAAATAATATGACAGAAGAAAACTACCGTTTACAGTAAGTTCTTGTAATTCTTTTCAGTCGTTGACGATGTGCTTATGTGTATGTGAAAGGAATCTGAGGTGCTTAAAATGACATTGTGGATGATCATGAAGCAGTTTGTGCTTCACTATGGAGGTTATACATCTGTAACTGCTTGGCCTCTTCTCCACTATTCTTCAGAAGGAAGACTACAGGATGAAGCTCTGACTGGACACTTTTCTAATTCCTGTAGAAAAAAGCAGTACATCGTTTTCCCCTTTTATTCCCTAAAAGGTTGTGTGTGTTTGTATGTGTGTGTGTCTAGGCCCACATCATAACTAAAGTTAAAATTATAATGTGTTGTTTAGGCAGTGTTTGTACCTTTAAGACCAAATATTGTGTATTTGATTTTCTTAACTTTTTGTCCTCTAAAAGGTTATTTGTTCAGAATATACTCTGCAAAATTCTACTAAAACTACTAAAAACAAGTGAACTATTGTGAAAACTATAAAAATAAAGATTCCATTGGTCTATGAAAAGCAGTTTGAACCATTGCGTAAGGAGCGGTAGGATGGGACACAGTTTCTGTGCAACACTGGTAAGATTGCATGAGATGAAAAAATCCAAATAAAATACTTTTCAACATCTGTAGATTCAATGCTGCAGACCATCATCAGGGTTTAGCATAGATCTGCTCAGATACATGAATTTCCAAACAAAGTAAAGGAAAAGGGCTTAGGAAAAGATGAGTGAGCTCATTTTTTCTTTTATTTTTTTTGCTATTCAGCTATACCCCATTTGAAGACATGACCATACAGCCCCTTAAAACAAAACTTGTTACTCATTCTGACAAACTTATCATAAATGATTAAATGCTTTTCTTACTTTCTGCTTTTTAATTAGTTTGCTTGTTAGTTAGAATTGTTATGATTAAAAAAAATCCTTATTTTCACTAAAAAAGACACTGAGCTCAACAGAGAACAGGGCTGCTTCTGTGTCTGAATCTTTAGATGAGTGATGCCTGTCCACTCTATGTCTATCGAGGATGTGGCTTTTGCTGCACCCGCTCGATGATGTCAAAGGGCAGGCTTAGCTAGCCAATGACATCACCTACAACTGGCAGTTGAAATGGTTGTTTCTTTTCTCGAGGTCACAAAGTGAACAATCTTAGACTCACCTATTTGAGCATGCATTTCCTAAAAAGTAACGAAGAAAGTGAGAAAAGATAGAATTTTCTAATATTTGGGCCTCGTGCTTAGGCTTTGGGTCACAGATGACTTTTGGAAAAAAAATTCTAAAGTGACATTTGCATAATTTTGGATCTTGAAAGGCTCAAATAGTATCACACGCAATTAATCTCATCACTTTTAATTTAAAATTCTGTTTATAAATGAATTCATCCTGAATTGTATCTATATACAAACATCTAGAGACAATAAATCGAACAGGCCAAGTCACAGAAACATTCTCTGAACATCAGTGCTTTCAGATGAACTGGGACCAGCTTTATATGTACAAACTGTGTTGCCAAGGCCCAGTCTGTAATCCCTTCTTCATGATAGAAAAAACACCCTTCCTGTTGCTTGTCATGATCCTTTCAAACAGCAAGCAATTTGCACTCTTCTCATCTGGGTTTGGCAAGTACTATTCAAGGCGTCAGAGAGGACAAAATTGTCAGAAGCTTTTAAGAATTGACTGTGTCACTTAATTATACCACATTTTTCCACCTACAGTCTACCATTTACATGCATGTGGCATGTACCCACATAGTGTTTTTAATTTCTTCCATTTACACACATACACAATAGTTTTTGTTATATAAAAATTCTCTCAGAGATAGTAAATTTTACTCACTTATTGCTTTTGAAATCACATGCAACAAAATTAGGTTGGGTTTAGGGGTCTGATGTCACCAAAATGGAGCATTTTGGCCATCAGACAAGACGTTATGCTTGGCACACTAAATACTGCACATTACAAGAAACACTATTCATACTGTGAAGCATGGTAGTGGCAGCATCATGCTGTGAGGATGCTTCTCAGCAGCAGGCCCTGAGAAGTTTGTAAATGTCGATGGACAATCTGATTCAATCTGCTGGAGAACTGCGACTTAGGAGAAGATTTTTTTTTGCCAGCAAGACAATGACCTAAAAATATACAGCTAAGACTGCAAATAAATGGTTTGAAGACAACAACGCAAGGCAAGGCAAGTTTATTTGTATATCACCTTTCATGCACCTGAAGCACCTTCAACAAGGCAAATGTCCTGGAGTGGACAAGTCAAAGCCCAGATCTCAGTCCGATAGAGAATTTGTGGCTGGACTTGATGAAGGCTGTTCACGTGCAATCCCCATGCTGCTTACCTGAGCTTAAACAGTTCTGCACAGAAGAATGGAGCAGAATTGCAGTGTCTAGATGTGCAAGCTTTAGTGAGACCTATCCACACATACTCTGTGCTGTGATTGTGGTTAAAGGTGCATCTACTAAATACTTATTTAAAGTTGGTGAATATTTATGCAATTAATAGTTTTATGTTACATATTGTTATTTAATTTTGATTAGTAGAAAAGTTTTTATTTGGCAATAAAGGGGATATATCATGCTTTTAAATTATTCCTTTTAACATGTAAATAATTAATTTATTGTCTGTATAAAGTAGAACTGCAATGCTTTGGTCTGAATTCCTGCTTATTCTCGCTCCACACACACCTTATAACCCTCTTTCTGAGGTGCGTCATCAGAGCGAGTCGTTTTGGTGACGTCTCTTTAAATGTGAACGAGGTCTGTCAAGCCCCGCCCCCCTCCAGGTGACAGGAAGTTCAACTCTACCCTGTTCAGCCATGTTTGTAGTTTTATACACCTATCCAACGGCAGAGAAACCTGATACCAACAACTGATAACTTCAGCATGACTGAATTTGGACTACAAAATTGCTTCAAGAAAACAAATGGCGAATTTCAAGAAATTGGTCACCTGGAAGTCCATGACTTTATTTGGCAGACCCACAGCAAATTAAAGAATAGAGAAGATTTAACAAACAGTATATAGATATGTGCCCAGCATCAGGAGCGAATATAGTTACATTTTCTGCATTCCTGAACACTTAGAAGTACACAAAAACATGTATTTAATTGCAAAAACAGGGGATTTTGCATAATATGTCGTCTTTAAAGATAATTTTTCGATGTTTTTTGTCCCAAAAGCTAGATTTCATTGAACTTGATTGATTTACAAAAGCAATAAAAGAGTAAAACATGTCATGGGGTGAATACTTTTGCAAGGCGCTGTATGTGCAGTGTTTGTTTTAATTTTTTTTTTCCCTGTTGGACTTTTCTCTTGGGGTCTTGATGAAAATGCAAAGTTGTGTTTATTGAAGAAATTGGAACACAAAACACCAGCTTTCCTTCTGTGTTGCCTGCTGTTCCTGAGTAAAGTGCTATTTTATTGGTCCATGTGGGTATTGCAATCACAGCTTGCTTGCAAACTCTTCAAGAGACACAAAATGGTTTCAGGAGGCAACTGAGTGGCACATCAGACAGCAACGGTGACACCAAAGCTGCTAAACTAAAAAAGACCCAACATTAAAAAGGTACTTTGCACTGTATCTGGTAACATTTCAGAAGCTTTTTCTGAATCCAATTAACATTTTTGTGATATTAGGCAAGTTTATTTTGTTACGCACAATCAACCAACCTGTTCATTTGGGGTGTAATGAGGTTTTATACGGTCACCTACTCAATATT